>VXBT01007841.1:570569-642149 GCA_013400235.1 Oriolus oriolus
TCAGGAACACGGGGGGGATCCTCGTGGGGCCGGTGGTACCTCGGGGTGCGGCTGCCGAGCCCCTCGTTCTGAGCGCCCCCCCGGCAGCCCCCGTGCTCGGGAGAGCTGCTGCGGGGCAATGCGTATCCCGGGCTGCCCGGAGCTGGGCGAGACGGGACCACTGGCCCCTCGCCATGTGGCCGTCAAACGGGGGTGGCATCGTGGGACACCGGATTGTCTGCGGTGGGACGCCGTGACCCGCCACGGCAGGCACTGCACGGCATTGGGTTGTTTTAGAGGTGTGTCTTCTATTCCCACACAACCATATTTATAAAGAGAGGCANCCTCTTCCTTTTTCTCCCTTTTCAAAAAAAAAAAAAAAAAAAAAAGAATCAACAAATTAAGTTCTTATCTAGTTTTAACAAGTATGTTTGCACAAGCAGGAGGCATGGCAGGACCACAGAACCAGAGTACGTGGGGCATTTGTTCCAAAGGCTGCGAGGAGGTTTAGGCAAAGGCGATGAAGCACCCAGAATTAGCAATAGGAGAGGAGCAGTCTAAAAGATCTGATAAAAGATGTCAAATTTTGTGTTTCTTCCTGTAAATAATCATACAGCTGGACCCTGCAGAATTAAATTCAATTTGCTATTGGCTTCAGCAGGAAAAGAACAGGACCCCTTAGTTCTGATGGTTAAAGAGACATAGGCTGCTCTGGGAAACTGGGTCTAAGTCCAGGAGAAAATGTGCTTTGTAAAAAAGCCTTCCACAAAATTAGGCACGAGGTTGCAGAAGAGGCTCTTTCATGACTAAATTTGGGGGATTTTATTTTTCATTTGCTATTTTCTATCTTCTTTGCAGGAAATACCAAGTGATCAGACTGCTTGGTTTTCCAGAACCTTTGTTTCTGGCCTGTTAAATCCAATACCACTGAAATATTTTCAGTGTTTGCAAATAAATGGAGCTTGTTCTACCCAAACCATGCACAAAGGCTTGTAGGGATTTGCTGTTTCGTGGTTTCCTTCTTTAGGAAGATCTGAAATTGCTGATTTAAGGTTTGGATTTTAAAAAGAAATCACAAATGTAATTTTAAAGAAGGAGTATCCACTGTGAATTGTGCCTAGGCAACTTAACAGAGGTCTTTGCAGAGTGTCCTGGAAGAAGTGAGTGTGTATTTCATAGGTGCCCTATGGGTTTAAGAGATCTGAGGTTTTAAAAAAATAACACTGAAATCTAATCAGTGACAAATATGGTATCTCCAGTGTGATCTTTTTCTCTTTCTTGAGAGAAAAAAAAATTGGAAATATCAGTGGAGACAACTCTTCCCCATTTCCTGAAGGGAAGGAAGAAAAGTCTCTCCACTTACCAGCATCATTTATTCCATGAAAATATGTCTGTGCTGTCAATTTGAAGTATTTACTAATCCCTCTGTATCTCTTCAAGTCGGACATAAATACAAGATGCATTAGTAGATATCTGAAGTATCTGCACAGCCCGTGTTAATTTATACCCACACGTGCTGGAGGATACAGAGTTTCTTCCCCACCAACAGCTTGCCTGGGTGATATTTCTCACCTCACTTTTGTAGCAGGAGGAACATTTTGCTCATTTTACATCATCTGATGCAGTTTTCAATGCACAGGCTGGAGCTGCTGTGTTTCTTCAAGACCCTGGCAGCCAAGGCAGGTGGGAGAGTGTGGTGTGAGCAGTGCCATGAGCCTGCCATGACCCCCCCATGCCATCAGCTGTGTACCCCCAGTGAGAGGCTGTGGGGTCCCTCTGTGGAGCTCCTGGGGCTCACCCACATCCTGCACCAGCAGTGCTGGTCCTACTGCTTTCCCACCTGTTCCTGAACCTCTAAATAATCACCCTGAGCATCTCAACAGCTCAATAAGGAGTATATTTACCCTGCACAGTGTAAGTGTTGGACAACTTGGTCCATGTCAAGTCTGTTCTTCCATCAGCTCTCAGGTGCTTAGGGTGTCCATGTTCCCAAGCCAGATTTCCCTTTCCCACCACTGACAGAAGTAGGAACCAACAGGCATTTTTAGTGCCTTCTCTCACACATTTGGGTCCTGCCCATTTCTCTGGTATTCTGGTTCAAAATCTTTTGATGTTTCCAACCTTTTGAAAATCTTGTTTAAGAAAAGCAGGTGGAGGCACCTCTCCTCTCACCCTCAACTCCAGCCAGCTCCATCCCCCGCTTCTTCAAACACTTTCAATCTGTCCTGAGACCTTTAAAAGCCCTGTGGAGGTGTGTCTACATCCCAAGAGGTGTTTTTGAATGGATGCTGTGGGAGCTTTTCAGGGAGGGAGTCTGCTGTCTCCCCGCTCTGGTTCACCCACCTTTGTGAAGCTGAGCAAAGCAAACAGCTTTCTTAGAGAACTGGAGAACTAAACTGAGCAGGCTGGCAATGAAAAAGTGATAAATTCCTCATCTTCAGGGCTGGATGAGTTTGAAGCAAAATAATTGTTGCTTTCTTTTGAACTGGGAATTGAAGAGGCCCAAAAAAATAGACCGCAGCTAAAAAGAAGAGAAAATTTGATGGTTTTAAAGACAGACTTGAGCACCTAAAAATTCTTAGGCAGAGAAAGGGGAGAAATGAACTTTTTTTTTTTCAGGGAAACACAGGATAACCTGTTCACTGTAATGAGAATTAAGCATCACCCTATTCCTTCTGTTTAAAAAATATATATTGGAACCAGAAAACTCTGAAAGTTTAGGGTAATTCAAGCTGCAAGAGACAATAGGTTAATATGATGTGGGCAAATTTGAGGACTGTGAAAAAGGAGAGACTTGGGCCAGTCCCAGACTTGTGTACTTCAGTGAGATGAGCTGGAAATGTGCAACCTCTTGTTAGCTTTGCCTATTGGGACTTCAGGGATTTGATGAGAAATTTTAAACAGGTTGGTGAGGCACAGCTCTGTGTCACTGAAGATACAATCACATTCCAGGGTGACCATGACAGTTGGTTTAAGGAAAAGAGTTTTAAAGAACAGATGTTCTTCTCTCACAGAGCTTTTCTTTTTTAATTTACAAAAAAACCCAGCACAACAGAGCAATGCACATAGCCAAGACTCCCTGAGCTCGACCAGCAAAGGAATTAACTGGT
The DNA here is from genome assembly GCA_013400235.1 of Oriolus oriolus. Taxonomy (NCBI): domain Eukaryota; kingdom Metazoa; phylum Chordata; class Aves; order Passeriformes; family Corvidae; genus Oriolus; species Oriolus oriolus. The sequence goes on from VXBT01007841.1 coordinate 573,659, forward strand.
AACCATGTCAGCCATTTGAAGTACTTCCAAAATCTAGCAAGTGATGTTCAGAAGCAGAAGAGAAGGCTTCCACTTCAAAAATTCAAACCTTTAACATCAGCAAATCACCCACCTACCTCAGTTGTCCAGTCTTGCTAGCTGAATGCAGTAACTAATCCTGAGATTTCAAAAGAACATTGTATTCACTGGAAACAAGAAGCTGAGGAGGTAATAGGACAAAAGGATTCATGCTCATCACTTTGAGTTATTTGAACCAAGGGCCTAAATCAGACCTGATTAAGATCAGAACTCAAAATGAGATTCAATCAAAACTAGAGATATTAAAAAAATACAGATGTGACAAGAGTCATGATTCAATTATTAGAAGTCCATCTTTTAATTACTCATTAAGATGACAGTGTGTATCTTTGCCTACCTACATTTAGCAAAGCCTTTTCACTTTGACAGTGCATAAAATTATCCCTGCCAACTGTATATCTCTTACTTTTTATGTCAGCTTTAGAGTTGCCAGTTTTTCATTATCCTTTTGCTCACAAATTAATAGGGAGAACAAATTTAATAGCAGCCTCAAATCTTTAGAGATTATGTCAGCCTTGTGTATCTGTGCCAGTTAAATTGCCATTTATTTCTGCTTAAATTTAATGTGGTCATCTTCATACAAACACACATATTCAGAGCCTGCTCTCAGCGTACAGCAAGCACACAACGACGGGCTTCTCTGAGAATATGACACGGAGCTTGGACTTGAACTTTTCTAATCACATCACCCCATTTAAGATGCAGCAAATTGAGAGGACCAAGGTCAAGAGCTTCAAACGTGCAAGAGGATTCTCTGGGTGCTGCTCTCCCACATCGTTACAAGGTGGAATACCTATGGATGAGCCTCTGCACCAGTGGAATGTTCTTTGGGTGGTCAAAATGGGTTGAGGCACAGATCTAGGTAAGGTGCTGGCCTTGGTGACCCATCCTCTGTCATGTTTTAGTAAGTGATTGCTCTGTTTGGTGGGTGCTGGGTTGCAGTGCTTCATCCCTGCCTTCATAGCTCTAAGTCCAATACACAAAAAATACATTGCAAAGAAGTTTTATTCCAAAGGAATTACAAAGGGTAGAAACAATGGTTTGATTCATTTCAGAGCTGTAGTCTTTTTTGATTTGTTCGTAATTTTCTACGCTACTGCTTCCAATTTGATAGTGTCTGGGCCTCGGATGACAATGGGAATGGGATAACAGATGATGAGCTCAAAATACTGAACACAATCATACTCACCCTACGTGTACCCACAATCAATATGTCACTTTGAGGAAGGAACCATCAGCCACTGGGCAAAGTTTGGAATATAAAATGTCACAGGAGCTCAAGGCACATTTCTTATTCCTTGGGAGTTGTCAGAGCAGCTGACTTGTTGCTGTGTAGGGAACATGTGGAGTGTTCAAATAAACAGCCCCATAGATCTGGATTCAAATTGATGTGACAATCTTGAGCAGCTCCCTCCTTCTCCATTGCCCTTGGAACCACATGCACACGGCCAAATGGAGGGACCAGTGGGAACAGGTCCCACGGCCACTGACCCTACTTGTAGCTTTGGGAATGGCACCAGTTTTCCTCATTTTTTTCCTCATCTCTGAATATTTTGTTGGTCTCTTCTCCCAGACACCATCAAAAGCAGCTGGCAGCGTTCATCTGAAAACAAGAAAGAACTTTGATCCAGGAGCATGGACAACAAACAAGGGGTTTGGATTTTTCCCAAGCTCATTGGCTATTTGTAAATACAGTCAAGTCATAGGCAAGTCTTGGTGCATATTCTAGAGCATTTGGTGATCTTTCTTTCAAGCTTGTTTTCAATAGGAAGTTTAAAGTGAGGAGCTCTAGCGGAGATAGAGAGAGACACGGGACTCCTAATCTATGTCATCAAAACTCCCTGTGTCAGAGAGAAAGAGGGAGATTGATGAAACAGGTGAAGATGAAAGAATAAGCAGAAGAAAAAAACAGCAAGAAGTGTGAGCCTGCTTTATCTGAAACACCGGAAAAAGCTTTCTAAAGCATCTTTACATTTTATCTCATTTAATAGGTTTTACTTTGCGCATGTGCATATCTGTGCTGTGTATCAGGTTCAAGAAATGCATATGAGCAAGGGTGAATTGTCTGCAGATTCCTAAAATTGCCTTTGCAGACAGATGGCCAGCAAGCAGCTGGGAGGGAGAGTACAAGCAAGGAGGATGTTGTTCTTCAAGAAAAATTAAGAAATTAAGTGGCACCATCATTGCTAAGAAAGACAAACCCCTGCAAAGCATGAGCCAGGCTCAGTTAAAACAGCAATTAAATGATTTAGGACAAGTCTGTGATCATTTAGAATTTTTAAAGGTGAAAGGTGTGATTTTGGTAATGTCTTAAAATTAAAAGGCCAGCTTCTCCATCTTTAAAATGATAGTTTCTCTCCTGGAAGACTTATCTCATTGTCAGTCCATTAGCAGCCAGCCAGAACCCATCCTTACAAAAATAATAGGCTATTGATATATGGTAATACTGAAAAGTTATTCTTATTTTTGTTCATTGCTATGGAAAGATGTCCTCTCCAGCCTACACTTTCAATCATTATAAATGCTACTGTGAAAGACTAAAAACACTGTTCTGAGATAGATTAAGATCCACTTCACAAATAAATATATTTTACTACTAAGAGAAGAAGCTAATGTCACTGGGTGAGTGTTTTATACACTGTACTGAGTGTTTTATACGCAGTAGAGACCACTTAGGCTGAAATATTCCCCTCATGCTAAATTAGTGTCACTGGCCATGCAGAGTCCCCTCTCCATGACAGGCTCCTGTGCAGGGTTTATACCTGCTGTGCTCAGGTGAAGAACTGGCTCTGAACCACAACAGCAGCCCTTCCTCTTCCCATGAAAGGGGGTGAAAAAGATGGTTTACCTTGAAAAAGGATGGTTTACCTTGAAAAAGGATAGTTTCCCAGAGACAGACCCTGTTCTCTGCAGTGACCAAGGCACCAAATTCCCCTTGGCCCAGAAAAGGGCTGCCTCCTGTGCACTGCTGCAGTGCCTGGGTCCTGGAGGAACTGGAATGCTGGGAACAGCAAAACCCACCTCCACCACCACCCACTGTGCCCTGTAAAATTTGTGCCCCGGCTGGGAAGTTTGCACTGAGGCTGTTAAAGCTGTGAGGAGCTGGTGGCAGATGCTGCACTTGCCAGCTAAGCACCCCTCTAGAAGAGCTAATAAAACCAGAGGACATTAGGCTTCAGAATGCCATATTTTAAAGATAGAGAGTCTCTGGTTGGAACTGTACTCAGATTTTTACTTTCTTATGGACAGCTATTTGGCTGCTCTGAAGCACAATCTCGAGCTGAACTGAAACAACAGGTTATAAATCTCTGTCTGGGATGAAATGCAAGGGAGAAGAGAGAAAGTGGGGAAATAACGAAGCATGACAGAGAATTTTTGGGACCATAGTTTGAGCCAGTAGTCAAAATTCCTCATGCTTAAGGCTCAAGCACACACCAATGAGAAAGTAAGGTGTTAAATGGCTTCAACAAATCTGTCTTGGGACCTTGTGTAGATAAGTGATTTTTAGTTGTTTTGCCTTGTATATGGCAACTCATTTGTAGCAGTTGTTGATAAAATGTTTTAAGGGGTAAAAAATCAGTTTTAGATTTGTTTCAGCTGCTTACGAAATTATTTTTTCGTTATATATTTTTCATGTTTGGCCAAAATTCTACTGTAACTCTTCCAACACAAACATATCACTTAGTAGTTACTACACTGAGTCTCTGTTATCCCTTTAGCAACAGCCTCTGCTGCAATAAAAGGAAATGCATTTTTTCTTTTGTCTCTTATTGTTCAGAATTACACTTGGATATTACAGTTGTCAATGTTTAGTATTAAATCATTTCCCTGCCAATTCATTGTAAGCAAATCTTCCACAAAGTCAATAGCAATGACATTTTTATAAGGCATTGTCTCCCTCAACCTATTAGGTGATTTCAGATCTTTGAATTTTCTGTTCTGAAAATAATAGATAGTGACCTGGAAGAAAGCATAAAATCTGGGAACATCACTCAAGCAGCCAAGTCATTGCTCAGCAACCAAACCTATGAGTCAGAGCTCTCACTGGTTCAGACAGGTCACTCAAACATATGAGTGACTTTTATTTTCTCTAGAAAACAATGCAAAATAAATAAATGAGCTACCAGGCCTACTGGAGCCAGTAACAGTATTTCTACTGCATTTAATGGGACCAGATGTTGTCTTTGCAGAGTTATATGTGATGTTACACTGGGTACATCTGTGCTGCAATGCAAATATGGCACTACAAGTCACAGGGAGGTACTTAAGCTGGTTTAAAGGAGGCACAAACAGCCGCAGCACTGCAGAACAGAGAGGAGGCCTGGAAACCCCAGCCCAGCCCTAAGGATTTGTTTGCACCATGAACTGGTGCATAGCTGTGTCCTGTCACAGCCACTGTGCTGTGAGACTAAGACCTCTTCCTTCAGCATCCTTTAGGTTGAACACAGCTCACACCACGTGCCTTTTATTCAGCTCCTCAGGATAAACTTCAGTTTCAGGTTGTTCTACCTTTAGGAATGGTAGGGTCACACTGCTGGGGGTTACTCAGGAGTGGAAGGAACCAAAATGGGAGCAAAGCCAAAATTAGGAATTAATTAATTGAAAGTGCACCGTTTGCACAGAGCCAACAGAAGTTTTGTATGAAAGGAAATGGCACAAGTATAACTTCCTATCTTGGCTATTTACAAATACAGATGGAAAAAATATTACACTGGATTAAAACAAACCAAAATTCTTTATAGTTATGTTTGGAATGCCATAAAAAAGAGTAAAGGCATATCTAAATAAGTTCAGCCTTTAGAGGAAAACACTCAGGAGGAACATCACTGCACTTGCAGCTAGGGGGGGGGCAGCAAGGTGAACCCAGTGTGTCCCATGGGCACCCAGTGAATGTGCACCCAGTGAATGTGCATGGCCAAGGGTGCAAGAGGCATGATCTGGTGGCTAAAGGGAGGGAAAAACAACCCCAAGGGCAGTTAAAGACAAGAATAAGGACTCAAAGAGGTTGTAGGATCTTTCCTTCAAGATATTTAAGATTTGAATTGATGAGGCTCTGATCAGCCTGCTCTAGCAGACCTGCCTTGAGCAAGAAGTTGGGCTCAATGACCTCCACAGGTCCTATCCATTATTATTTTGTCTACAGTTCTGTTATTTTCTAAATAATTTTTGATGTTGGCCTCTAGAAAACGGAGCATCACTTAGTGAGTATCTAGCTAAATCCATAACCACTTTCAGGCAATCAGATTGGGATATATATATTTTGATGCTATTGAAAGTAACAAGTCTCCAGCTGACTTCTAACTAAAAGAGCAACACAGAGGGTCAGATTCTAAATGAATTGTGAAAACTGATCTAGAAAGTCTTTTTTTATGCCTAGAAGCAGAAGTTCTGTTGAAAACCACATATAGGATATTTTGATGAACAGTTGCTGCTGTGGTATTAAATAAGATTAATACATGTAAAAAGTCTCTTATTTCATTCTCACCCTCACAACAACTCCTGATGCAGTCTGAACTGAGATATTTCACCTACACTGTGTCTGCTCTGTTGTGGTTGTGGATGTTCTGGGTGATGCTGCTTCACATGGCTGCCTGTGCTTCAGCAGAGATTTCCAACATACAAATCCAGCATCTTCAAGAATTTTCTCTCAGAGCTCCCTTCAGCCTGAGGTTTCTTGACTTGGCTTTAAATAATACTTGTGCTGCTGCTGAATTCTTTAATCACTTCCACAACTTATTGGCACACGCTCGGTACATACATCCCTCTTCTGTGGATTTTAATGATACTGGAGGATCTCTCAAATCACGAAGCAGCTGCCCAAGAGGTGACTTAGTTCTCCTTTCACTCACAACACAAATCTTGAAGTCAGTGGACTCTCTGCATCTGACAGCTTATAAATAATGAACTAATTAACTAAAAATCAAGGTGTACCAGGCACAACACAGGCTGTGAAGTAGCTGTGCTTTTTTAGTTTAATTTGAGCTTTGAGAGAGTGCAGCAACCTCAGTGTCACCAAGACATCAGCAGCACGACCCTCAATTAACTAATTGTTTTGTTTCCATAGCAAGGAGCAAAAGCAATGCTGTTTTTGAAGGCACTTTAATTTCTCTAACCCAACAGTACTACAAAGCAGAGCAGTGGTCTGAAAGGGACCATATGCTGATGAGTGGGTTCCTCCCAAGGGTGACTTAAGCATGGTGGAAAGATGAAGTGTGGAAGTACTTTGCAAGCACTTATCACTTGTGTATGGGTGATAGAGCTACATCTGTGTAAACCACAGGCATGAGTTTCATTGATTCGGATGGGTAATTTATTTCTGACTTCGCAAGGCAAACCCATGGGGACCAGCAGTCAATACCAGCAGAAGTGGATTAGCACAAGAACACACATCTTTTGGGTCAGTGGGCACAAAAAACAGTTATTATTCCTATTAGCTGAGATTCAGGTGGAAAAGAAAGGAAAAAGTTAGTGTCAGCTGCAGGCTCTATATTTCTTATTTCTCCTTTTTCCTTGATAGGTTACAAAATCTGCCACTATTCTGGGATTTTTTTGGTTTTTTTTTTTTAGAATTGATGCATTTTAAACAGGAAGAAATAAGAGAATGGGGACAGATCTAGTCCCTATTCTCATCTCACCTTGTTCATGTATTGTGTAACTCCCTAATGGCTGAGAACCTGTTCAAGACTCCTCATTGTCAGTGTGTTCAGGTCTTGAGGGACAAGACCCACAGCTAATATTCAAGACAATATATTCCTGTCTATGAATAACATGAAGAAATGAATCCTTTTTTCTTCTTCTGCCTCTCACATGGCCTTAATGAAGATTTCGCAACCCTGTCTCCCCAGGGCAATGGGTACCATCTAATATCTGCATTTAAATATTCTCTCCCTGCCTCAAGCTCCAAACTGAAATCTGAAAACCAGGAAAATTGTTTGCTCCAGGCTTACCAAGCAACATACAAACAAGTTTCTGCAAATAACTAGAGCTTTAAACTTAAAAAAAGCCACAACATAAAGAGGAAATACAGCCAAACTTAGAGGTCTTTACCTTTATAGGGATGCTGGAGTCAAGGCATGAACCTGATAAAACTTGATATACCAGACTTTTAAAACCAGGACAAAACCTATTTTTACAGCATTGTTCCCATGTGAAGTAGATAACACCTTCCATTTTCCTCCTGCCCCACTATCCATGCCCCCAAATGTCTTTCCACCTCACACAAGAGATAATTTGCCCCATACTGGAAGATGTGAGGTTAGTGGGGAGCTGTTATCTCCATTTGGAGAGCTTTTCCCTGGGAAGGAAGGCAGAGCTTCTGATTAGCTCCTCCATTTTGCTTCCATTGACTTAAAGATGTGGCAAGATTTCCAGAAGTATATCTGGCCTTGAAATATTTTGAAAATCCATGAGCTTCTGTGCTCCAAGACCTATGTTGGATGTAGTTTGGAAAATCCTGCTGGAGAACACATGCAGCCCTTCTTCAGCAGCACTTGATTGCTCCATCTCAGGTGACCAAATTTTCCCCAAATTGTTTCTAGACATTCATAATATTTCTGCATTGCCAAGAAAGCACAGAAACAGCCTGACCAGGACATTTGTGTGGGTAAGGCTTTGTTTCAGGCACTCTTGCCAAGACCAGGGAGGTGAATGTTGCTCCTCACATGAGTAGAAACTTCCAAGTCACTGTGCTTTTTCTGGTGAAACTAATAACAGAAACATGCTTCAAGCACATGTGGATGTCTTGGTTCAAGTTCCAACTGGCATTTTTGCTTTGTTAGGTGATAGGTTTGAGTCCTAAGTTCTTATTCATAAAAAAATCCCAATTTTTGTGGAAGTGAAAATGGATATCTAGACCAAGATTTGGCCAACAGTTCAGCTGTCTAAGTGGAGTTTTTCTGTGATTCAAATTTAAGAAGCAAAGGAAGGCAGCTGTAATAGAGTTGGGAGGAGTGGGCAAGAATTAGAAAAACCTGCATGGATAAATTACCCCTTTTCTCCCGTTCTTTCAAAGATTAAAAATATTTATAGTGTTACAAATGTCACATCATCAAAAAGCTCAAACTGGGCAGGTGTTCAAGGTTACTCCCCCACTGGAAATGTAACAGGCATCCAGGTAGAAATGATGCTGTGTGTCCTCAGAAACCAGTCACTGATCCTGGTAGACAACCAGGATGCAATCAAAATAGGAAGACCATAAAAAACTGATGTGCTGGTTGAAAATTATTTATCCTAGCAACTTGATGAATACCTATAAATACGAAATACAATAGCAGTGACTGTAGTTGGCTCAAAAATTATCCACAATTAATAAATTGACCCATCCTATGTACTGTGTTATTTTCCCTGACATTTTCACAAGCTACAAATCTGATAATACAATAAAATGACAAGTTCAATCACTTCTTTATTTCATGTATATGTATAATATAATATTTTATAGCTGTATTACAGAAAAGACTGTTTACTCACGTTGTATATTCCCTAGCATAATTCAGAGCTTTGCTTGCCTAAGAAATTACTTGTCTGTATTTTGATTAAAAAAGCAAAACCTCATTGTTCCTGTGGCAAATGAATTCAGTCTTTAAATGAAACTCATTGTCACATCCTTTTCTATGAAGCAAAGGCATTCAGCTCCTGGAATGGCTTTAACCTCCAACACAGCACTTTTGTGTCTGTATCTGATCCACCCATAATTCATCCCTCTTCCAAAGCTTCATCAGTGTTTGTGCTCTGTACTTAGTTCTCAATGAACTGGCTATAACGTAGTAGTTACAGCTCCCTGGAAAATGACACACAGTAACTCTGTCAAGTTTTTTATTAGCTTGGATAGGTCTTTTATTTTAGCAAGGTCTTTTATTACCTTGGATAGCTTTGAACTAGTTCTGAAGTAGATGAGTGAAGACCTGGAGATCCAATTTTATATTGAGAGCCATTAATTTTTTTAACCACAACCCCTTGATTATTGATAGGCTTTTGTTCTTTACAGTCATTGCACAACACATTGTTTGAAGTGAATCAGAGCACACAAACTTTCACAGTTACTTACTGGAGTTTGGATGGGTCATGGCAACCAGCTGGCAGAAGTCCTCTGATTTTCAGGATGCAAGAGGCATCTGCTCTTGACCAGAAGCTACTCTGATCCTTTCTGTTCCATAATATTTCCCAAAAACCATCCTAAAAATGTTATAGAGAAAGGAAGAACCTGTAAATCTCGACTTGTGGTTATTCTTTTGCCCATTAATCCTCAGGTACACACAAACCCAGCTCATTTGGAGTAGTTTAGCATTTCACCTCCATAACTCCATGAATCAAGATGTACTCCTCCAAAACAAATTAACAGGAATAAGCGAGTACAACGAGGATCAAGCTGTAGAAGTGGATAAACTAGAAAAAAAATTTAAAAAAAGAGAATTTGATTGAAAAGTTGGTGTCAAAAATGGTGTAAATCCTTGCCAAAATTACACGCAATTCACCCTAATCCCAATTCCCTGAGCCCAGTAACTCTTCTCTTCATTTACATGCCTTCAGTTACACTTCTAGGACTTCAACGTTTGTTAAATTTGAACTGATCTCATAATCTGGATTCCTTGTCCAGCATAAAATAAGAAAATGCATCTTAGAAGAAATTTTGGAAAATGACCAAGAAATTAATTTGCTCCCTTTTTCTAACAGAGACTTCTTTGCATTATCAAAGTACTTAAGTAATCTAAAGCTTTAAAATTAAAACAGACTGCAAAATTTTTGATTGCCTTTTTTCTTTAGAAAAAAGTGCTGAGAATACAAAATTTCTTTAATGAACCACAGTACAATTTCCTTACAAGTTCAGTTGTTCAAAGAGGCTTTCTTTTTAAATTCAAAATTCAAAGGCAACATTATTTAAAGTTTGAGTCCATTCAAACTTTTAGGTCACTGAAATCAGCCTATGACTATTACTTGATAGTTGAATCCTTTTATATGAATCAGTCTTATTTATGAATCAAAAAAACCCCTGTATCAATCAAAAAATTCTTTCGTATTTAGGTTATTTTGCATTAGAATTCTCTTGGCATTGGGCTATGGTATGTAACATTTTCCCATGTTATTCCTTGGATTGCTTGTATTGTTGTGGCCTCCAGAGACCCACATCACAGCATAAACACTCTTGCTACCATTAATATGACAATCAATCGCAACGATCCCCAGATTTGTTAAGCAGCCGAATAAACGGAAATCCATGTCTCCACAATATCTGCTTGGAAAGGGTTCAGCTGTGGACTTGGCAGCACAAAAACAGCAAGAAGTCTCATTTTGGCTTGAGTGCTAAAGACCTGCTTCTGTTTCTTGGTCCTGGTATCCGTATTGCAGCCGTGACTTACAAGGTATGCAGTGAAAGAACAAGGGAATGGCTTTAAACTGAAAAAGAGCAGGTTTAGATTCAATCTTAGGAAGAAATTCTTCCCTGTGAGGGTGGTGATGCACTGGCAGAGGTTGTCCAAAGAAGCTGTGGCTGCCCCATCCCTGGAAGTGCTCACGGCCAGGTTGGATGGGGCTTGGAACAACCTGGTCTATGGAAGGCATCCCTGCTCATGGCAGGGGACTGGGGCTAGATGATTGTTAAGGTTCCTTCCAACACAAAACATTCCACGCTTCTATGACTGAACAGTGGGTCTGGGAGCTGGACAGAGCACCTGCAGGAGGTCCCCAAGGAGCTGGATGGTGATGGTGCAAGGTCCAGATGATGCCAAACATTTTCCTTTCTCAGGAGAAAATGTCGATGGTGCTTGGCAGAATTTGGTCCTCTCTGCAGACCACCTGTGACCACAACACATCCTCATGGGTTTGCATTTAAATCTCGAGATTGAGAAGTTTCCACTTTCCTTATGGACTCTATTGTTAAGATCTCCCAGACAGATTACATTGTCCTGTTAAAAAATTCATACTGTAGGGATCAGCAGAAGTTAAATCTAAGGGAAACCATACATTGCCCTGGAATTGGACTCATCTTTCAAACAGGCCATTTGCTGGATAAGATTCGACAGGGTGAGTAAAGAAAGCAGAGTCAGGACTAAATGGGCTGGAGAGGGGACAAGGAGCATCCCAGGAGCTGCATATGGCACGTGGGATAGGGTCAAGGTGCTCAAGGGATCTCTTCCTCTGCTCCATCTTAAGGGAGAGAGGGCACACTGCTTTGGAAATGTCACTGGTTTTAACCAAATAGCCTTTAAAAAAAATCTGGAAGCAAATTATAAAATAGGGAGAAAAGGCTATAGATGGGAAAGGTTCCATAGTTTTTTTTGAAAAAGCACATTATTTTTGAATTGCAATGTGAAGGCAAAAGCGAACATCCCTGTGCAATCCTTGATGAATCCATGGCCATTCTCCTGGGTTGGGAAGAGAAGGTCTCAGAGCTCATGAAGACCCCTCACTGATGCTTCTACCCCCGCCCACAAACCTTTTCTTGATCTTTTCACTGAAATAGAGCCCAGAGGGGTTCAGCCAGCACCCCAACATGGCACAAAGGCAGGTGGGGTAAAACACAGCAGGCAGCTGGTGCTGCCCCTGAAGAATGCCCATCCCCACCCTGTTCCTCTTCCTCCCGTGGCTTTTTCAGCTCCACATGAACATCCTGTGCCCTCTTTGGCCCGTTACTGGGTCAGAGGGAGAATACATTTGTTCCGTTATCAACACAGTGATAACCTGCGAGCTGATAAGAAGGCAGAAATTTATGGAAGCCTTCACAGTGGAAATCATAATTTACATTCATTTCATCCCCACCCCACTCCCTCTGCCAGCTAGCCACAAAGCCCTTACTTTCACAGCTAAGAAACTATGATCACAAATTTTAGCCACTATCTGGCCCATTAAGACTTTCTGGACACATTTCTCCTTTTTGTTTTTCCTTAAAACCAAAAATAATATATAGACATTGGTGTTTATTTACTTTTTCCAATCCATTATATATTTGCCATCTGGAAACACATAAACACCAGCAGGTTTTGGCCTTCGGTGTTTGCAATTTATTCCTCAGAATTCCTAAAAATTTCTCTGTCAAAAAAAGAGGAACAAACAATGATTCAGCAAAGACTTTTAAGATCAAAAGGAATAGAATTAATTTGCTAATGTGGGAAAATACCCCAAAAACTTGTTAATAAAACGGTATTTGATCTCCTTCATTTTTCTGCGGAGAAGTCAAACTATTTACTCAATGCCAGCAGTATCCTCCCTACTAAGAGAAGTTAAAAAATGTGGTGAGTTGAACTTGGCTTAAAGCATCTTAAAAGTTCTGTAATTTCCTTTCCATCCCACTGAAAAATATGGATCAGTTGCCCAGGTATAGCAGTCATTGTTTAGAGCTAATACTAATCAGTTTGTGAATTAAAATTTTTACCAGCTATAGTACTGTTTAAAATGGGGTGCAGTCCTCTACAAAGCAGGAAAAATTTTAAGGTTGTGTGAGATTTTGCAAGTGATGGAGACAACAAAAATATAAGTGGGTTTAAGAACGAAAAACGTTGAAACAGCTCGTATTAATGACAGAAGATAGTCGTAATATTTTAGAGATGACCACTGGATGCATTCCGTTCAACAATTCTGTAGAAACAGCAGTTAAAAACTGATCATGTTTGGTTTTAGGGTATTAATTGTGCAAATAAACTCAACTTAATTCTTACATTACTGTGAGAACTTTGAAGTGAGACTCACAGTTTTTCTGTGGCTTGGTAACAGTGATATTAACCAATGGATGGTCAGAAACTGGTTTGAGATTGCTAAATTAATTATTTTTGTTGGTGTGCTGGTCTTAAGCCAAAGAGAAATGAAAGCAATGCAAAGTAAATCAAAGGTGAAATGCAATATTTTAAAAGATCTGTGCATACACAACACAGGTATCAAAGCCCATTAGCCCACACCAGTTGAGCAGCGAATTTCATGAGACGTGAAAAAAAGGGCAGAGTCATGGAGCAAGTTTTTCTGTACCAAAGTTACAGCTGCTAATTTCACTGCAAATGTGACCTTAATAAGAAAAGTCAGTCTGAACAATATGGAAATTCAGAGAGGCTTCAGACACTCGCATGCCCACATCAACAAAAAGAATAATAAAATCCCCCAACAACCTCCCCAGAAAATCTCATTGCCCAGAGCAGCTGTGAATGCCCCTCTCTGGAAGTGTTCCAAGCCGGGCTGGACAGGGCTTGGAGCAATCTGGTCTAGTGGAAAGTGTCCCTGCCTGTGACAAAGGGGATGGAACCAGATGGTCTTCAACATTCCTTCCAACCTAAGCCATTGTAGGCTTTTAAAAATATGAAAACCAACTACTTATTTAGTTTTCATATTTGCCAAAAATCTGTTTTATGAGGTTAGAGCAGTTTTGCCTCTAAAACAGTGGGGTGTAGGTTCACAGCCCCTCAACCCTGCTTAGAGGGGTGAGCAACAACATAATCTTGTGTAATCCAGCCGGGAGAGGGGCTGCTGTGTGCGACAACTTGAGCCTGAGGATAATTCCTTAGTCTGCATCAAAGGTTCACATCAAAACCCACATTTCCTTCCAAAGCAGCTGACTCCCCTCTTCCTAGCAACATTTCCTTCCTTTTTGTTCAAGATTCACAACAGAATGAAAATAAAGAGCCAACAGGAGACAGTAGTTTGAAAAATTCATCCAACAACCTGCAATGTCACCAACAAGAGCTGGAATTAAACATGTCTGGGAAGACAAATTCCTTAACTGTTCACTGCTGAAGGACATGGTAGGTAACATTAACTTGGCTAATTGTTTACTTGCTTAGCTAATCTAACATAATCTGCATTGATTAGATTTTGATTTCATGCTGGATGAGTATACTGCTTCTCTGTGCCTTTCAGTTAATTTGTGAACCGTACCAAAAAGATATTTTTATAACACGTTTAACGCTCCAAAGGTATGAGGGAACAGCAGCGGGAGTGAAGGAGGACAGCTCTGCTGGTATTAAAAGGGTCATTAAACTCAGCATTAGGTAAAGGTCTTGTTTTGGGTTGCATTCAACGCGCCTGATTAAAAATGAAGCATAAGCAAAAGGCATTGAAGAGAAATATTCAAATGCAAAGTACAGTGTTGGTCCTTGTGTGTGTAACTATATAGAGTTCATGGATGCTCACTCTCCTATTTGAGCTCTTTTTATATATCTTTAAAGATCTCAAAGCCTCAGTTCATAGGCTCAATACTCCAATGGTTTAAGGGTGAAATGTTATAATGAGCGTAACAAGACTGCCATATACTTAATAAATCCTAAACATTCACATGAGAAGAACAGAGGTAATTTTAAGCCTAATGAAATCTATAAATACCTACGTTTTTGATCACTTTTCTGAGTTTTACTGCCATGGGGCCAGAAAGTTTCCTAAGAGTTTATTTAAAGCATTTATTGCTTTCAACAGAAGAAGGGAGGGAGCACAGAATTTGGCCTAAAGAAATTACATCAACTTTGACGGAGTTAATCTGCAGAAATATAGGATTTCTTGCATTTATTGCTATGGAATTTTGACATATAAACAATATTTTCTCCAGCACTGTGTTGGGGTTTGACACTGGCTAAGTGCTAGGCACTCACGAAAAACTAATTTACTTATTTTCTTGTGTTATAGCTGAGCAGAGGAGGGGGAATTGAAAACTTCATGAGTTGAGGTAAGGATTAGGGGAAAAACACTTTAAGGCAAAACAGGTTTAAAATTTAAACAGTATAAAGAAAATTTATTAACAGAATTAAAAGTAAAAAGGGTGATGAGAACTAAAATAAACCTTTAGAGCACCTAAAGAGCACCTTTCTTTTTTAGTCTTTCCTTTCCTACCAACTGTGCAAGGAGACAAAACATGGGGTTTTGGTTAGTTTTTCACTTCTTAAAAATCTTTCTTCAGTATGCTTAAGGAAAGAAAGTTTCTCTTTTTTGTTGTGTCGTGGGATCTTTTCCATGGGAGATAGTTTTCTGTGAACTTTTCTAGAGTGGTTTTAACTTTTACAAAGAGCAGTCCGCTCGACCTGCTGTAACGTGAGTCTCTCTCACGGGCCAAGTAATCTTTTCACAACTGCCTAGCATGGGTCATTTTAGTTCACGGGGTTTAGTCTTTTAAGGATGACTTGTTCTAGTTTGGAAGCAAGGGTTTTTATTCTCTATCTCTGGAAGCGACGGGGGTTTTTTTCTGTTTGAGTTTTTCACTAGATTACAGTTTTTCAGTGTCCATGCATGATGCTGTCGGGCAGCCCACAAACTGGTGGGGCAGCGTCCTTCCGGCAGACGGCAGGAAACTGCAGGGCAGCTGCTGCTGTTGCTCCAGTGGCGATGGCTCCTAAGCAAAGGGAGCAGGCTCGACCGCAGATGGCTTGCACGCGTCTCTCGAGGTGAAGGAACTGAGAGGGGTCTTTTGTATGGATTCCAACCACGTTTATTGGTAGAGGGTCCAGGGACAAGAGACAGGGAAAATGGCTGGGTCCAGGGTTTTATACTCGGGGAGGAAGTGGCGGAGAGAAGGGGAACAACCAATGGGGTACCACAAATGGGGCGGAACAATAAAGACAACAACCAGTGGGGGTAACTTGGAGGCGGGAGCTAGAACTGGGAACCAATAGGGTGCCTGCCGTGGTGGTGACTGCTCAGCTGCCCGGTGGCCAAGCAGGCAGCAGTCTTCAGGAGTGTCTGGCACCTGGTATCACAGACTCCAGTCTGTGAAGACTGCAGGGGAGCAGACACGCTCCGGGAAGCTGCCACGGTATCAATGTCCTGCTCTGCAAGCTCTGTGGGATGCAGGCAGCAGCCGATAATACTGCCGACAGACGAGGGTAAAGAATGAGAGGGACTCCAGTTGACGGTATGCCAAGCCTTTATTTTCCTCTGCCCTGGGGCGGATGAGGAGAGACAGAGAGACCAGGAATGGCAAAAGGAGCAAGCAGGGGACGTGACACGTGGTTTTACATGGTAACCAAAAAAGGGGGCAGAACAGGTTGCTAACCAAGCAGGGCGTGACAAGGAATGACATACAACCAATCCCAGGGAAAAGGAGGTGGGTTCAATTTAAACTAACCAATCAGATACACAATTGAAGAGAACTATCCAGAGATAAATTGCATAAACATAAGGGGATATACATATGTAAAGCGAAGTGATCCAATGAAGAAACAAAGAAAGGAGAACTTTCTAGGTTGGGGGGTGAGCCGGGCCTGATAGACACCTTGAGGAGGTGTGTCTTCAGGAGGAGGCACCGCCGATGGTATCCTCCACCAGCCCGCCCTCGGATCCACTGTCCTGGGCAGCGAAATCAATCCACGCAATGTCCTTTATTTTCATTCTGAATTCAGTTTGGCATACGGCAACAGGTACCGAACTAAGGAGAACTTTCCAGAGGGAGAGGCGGTGACTCTATATTTCAGTGCCATCCTTGGATCTGCCTTCAGGGCTGTCTCCATCCTGGTGTTCCCACCATTGGATGGCCATGATTTGAAGGGCATCAGAAGGCCACAGCCCACTCAAGGGCTGAGTCACTGCAACACACATGCACTAGTGTGAGTACTCTTATTCATGGGCTGTATGTGGATATCTGCACCCCCCCAGGCACTTAATGAATTACAGGGAAACTGTTGTATTATAATCTTCACTACAGCTTGCAGAAGAATCTCAGCTCTGCCGTTTGGAGTACATTTTTGTCTCTTTTTTTTCACTGACTTCGGTGTTGCCGTGTTGGTTCTTTTTAGGTGTTTTCACTTTTTCTCTGACTCAGAAGAAAATTAGTGTCTGTAGGGTGGTTTGTTTTCAAGTTTCATCAATTGAAAAGTTCTTATAGAACTTAGCTGCATTGAAAAGATTGATGTCGTCTGGACTCTGTATCGGGGAATTGTTCGTCATGTTTTCGTCCCTGGCTATATGGTCTCTGTCGGCACCACACGGGCAGCCCCGGACGTGTGGTCTTGGCTTCGGGAGGGTCTTGGCCGCACAGTCTAGGCTTTGGGAAGGCCCCGGCCGTGCAGTCTCAGCTTCAGGAGGGTTCCAGCTGCACGGTTCTGACCTTGGGAGGGCCCCAGCTGGTGAAGGCCTTGATTGCCTGGTCCTGGCCTCAGGAAGGCCCTGGCCACATGGTCTCAGCTTTGGGAGGGTCTCAGCTTCAGGAGGGTCTCGGTCGTGTGGTCTCAGCTTTGGGTGGGCCCTGGCCGCGAGGTTTTGACTTTGGGAGGGTTCTGGCCACGCAGTCTCAGCCTTGAAAAGGCTTCAGCGACATGGTCTTCACCAGCACCACATGGGTGGCTCTGGTTTCAGGAGGGCCCCGGCTGCGCAGTCTCAGCCTCAGGAGGGCCCCAGCTGTCTGGTCCCCGGTGGCCCCCGCCAAAATGGGTCTTGGTGGCTGCTTCACTACTTTTAGGGAGAAGAAAAGAGTCTTTCCCGCCGTTTTTCCTTTCATAAATATGTCATCACAGAGGTGTTACCAACTTTCCTAATTGGGCTAGTAACCTGTCCATCGTCAGAGCCTTCAGTGATTGGCTCTGTGCCGGACATAGTAGAAGCTTCAAGCAGCTCTTCCCGCACACTAAAACCTCTGTGTTAAACCAACACACAGAGGAGTTTAGAATTCCTGTTCTAGCTAAAAATGGAAAAGCTTGGGTGCTTCATGGGCCTTTAATAGGTGACAAAGTTCACAGCCTTCACCTTGAAGCCTCCAGTTGATATCTAGACTGATTGTGACTAAAAATAATTTCTGTCTGACAGCTCATGTGAAGAGAGTTATTTCATTTCATAACAAATGTGTGGCCAACAGCCTAAAAATTATTATCACCATTTAACAAGTCCATTGGCAGTTCCAGGAACACCATGGATAGATGGAAGTCAATCCTGCCTGTCCGGGGCTGAGTGAAGTCAAGGCAGGGTAGAGAAAAAAATCAGAAAAAAAATCTATGAATGTTGTAATTCTTTTGTGGAAGAGCTCACAAATTTAATTGCTTGAGCCTCTCTGTAGGAGTAAAATTTACCTCTTTCCACAGAAAAGGCTGGTGGCTGGCTAATGTATGATTTTTGTTCCATAGAGATGAGTTATCTGGTATGTAAAAAAGGGAAAATGAGCATTTTAGGTCACAACCACTTGGGAAGGAGATTATTTTCTTCAGAAAATAACAGGCCTTTTTCTGTCTTAGGAGGGCAATGCTAGCAATGACAAAACCAAGGTTCAGTTGTGTACCTCACTAAAATCCCAAAATTAGGTGGGATGAGCCAAGCCATATTGCCTGAGATTGCTCTTCTGCAACTGCTGAATGACAAAGACTTTCCAACATAGCTCCTGTTACCTAATTCAATATACATTCTTCTATTCAAATAAAACTGAAGAAGCTATGAAGCAAAGAAATAAGCCTATATTCATCCAAACTTTAAATTATTTTTGCTCATATCTGAGAAAAGTTCATTGCCTTTCCTGGAGTAATTGATGTGTTTGTAGAAAAGGAATTTAAAGGACTCAGAAAGCATGTTCATGAAATGTGGATTTCAGCTCTTCTTAAATAAATGTGCCAAGCAAAATGTTTGCAAACATATCCATTCAGGAACCTGAAATGCAAAGCAATTTCTCTGTCCAATCACAGCAAAAAGTATTCATATAATTTAGCAATAATAATCAGCTATTAAGCTTAAATAATAATTAAGAAGTAGTCATTGCCTATTAGTGACAATCCTGGGAAGGAAAAGTGAGTGTGAATTAAGGCTACTGGCAAAGGATGCTTTCAGCTTTATTGTTCTAACTAATTCTCATGGTGGCACTACTTCATGCTGTTGTACTATACATACAGAATATGTAAATCCAACAAAGTCACACTTAAAAACCCTTATTTTACTGCTGAGGTTATTGGAGATTATACAGTACAAAGAGTCCAACACAATAACTATTCATACACACACACAAAAAAAGCTAATCTTGATAAATCAAAGTAAACTATTACTGTGGCATGAGATTTTATATGTGTGTATTTATCTATCTATACACATGCATATATGATAAGGATCTATGGACTGATTTTTACAAAAGCTGTCAAGATAGTTCTATGTTAAGGAGAAATTGCATATAATTAATGACCGAATTATTTATTTTGACCTGGGGCAGCTTTAAATTATGGACTTTTCACATTTGATTTTTTACATCAGAATATAGTCAATATTCTTCTCCCTATGCAGGTCCCATTGTTTCTTGGTCAGCTCAGTTTTTTCTGTTGTTGCATGGGACAAGTTCTGTCCTTCAATGAGCAAAGCAGGATTGATTTCAGTCAGAAGTAATGTGTGTGTGCACCCAAGAACTGGTTTTTGTTCTGCCTGGAACAACAACTCTCACTGATTTATGCCCCATATTTTCAAAAATGCAATAATAGCATTGCACCATCTAAGTCAGGAACGTGTAAATTATCTGAAAAGCCGAGATGCAGGAGAGCAGAAGAACACCTTCATCAGGTCAAGAAAAGTGATTATTTCCATAGCTACCAGCAACTCTTAATTGCCATAATAGACTCTTATTCAGGGAGAAGTAGTTAGGCTTGCAAAGAAGAGTGAATATGTACTTTGTGACAAAACCTTTAACTACAGAGAAAAGTTCTCAAAGTACAACTGAAATATGGAACAAATTACAGGCATCTGGTTAGCATCTCCAGGAACAGTACATAGGGTGTTCTTAGTCATCCATGTCTTCTGCAGGGAAAACAACACAAATATCTCATTAAAATCTCTTTATTACCATAATATTCCTGATTACCAGCTCAACATAAATAGAAGTATTAGATCTCTTGTTCCCCATCTTGTGGTTTCTATTGATTTTTACAACAAAATCCAGATCAATTCCAGATAATCAACACAATGTTATGTAAAAATAAGCCACCGCTTATTACCGCTGCTTGTGGTCTCTTTACTGGTTCCCAGTTTGTCACTACAAGAAAGCTATTCCACTGAAGATGTGGGAAAACAGTGAAAGTCTAAAACTGTGACAGTGGAAAGAATAATAGCTGACCTTCATAATAAATAATGTAAAACATGAGTTCACTTGGCCTAGCCTAGATAAAGATTAATTTTGAATCTTTCACTCCCCAAGGCTAGAAATGTTCTAACTTTAGGTAACATGCTTTTTTAAAATGTTTTTATAGTATTAAAGGTACTTCAAAATAAATATTACAATCAAAGCACACAACTCCTGCAACTGTTAATATCTGGAAGGTTTCATGAAAGGACCAGTCAGTTATGGTACTGCTTTGTGGTGTGATTTAAACCTCTGCTAGGAAACTAAAGATTCTAATGCTAGGTACAGCAGCTATCTGAGGACAATGGCTCTGGTGTTCAGCCTTGGAATCTTAAAGAAGCTATGTTGGTTTTTGGTGGGCTGTGTGTGTAGAAATGCTCACTGTGCCACCAATGTTTTTCAACAAAATAGTGCTCTAGAATCATAGAATGGTTAGGGTTGGAAGGGACCTTATAGTTCCAACCCAGATGATTTTGAACAGATATTAAGCTGTTCAGGGAATCATAACATTTGAAGACTGCATTCGATCATTCTTTAAAAAAATATTACAAATCCATTGGTTGATGGGAGATTATTGATAAACGTGATTATACTCCTAACCTCACCCCAAGGCTGCCCTGTCTTTTCAAACTTCGAGCTTATCAGAGCATAGAGCATCTACTATTCTGAATTTATATGATTCCTGGCAGAATGCAGCCCAGTTTTTGATAATTAAAGTTATGAGTTATGAGTTTTACTGTAATGAATAACTACAGCAGCAGTCTGAGTTCAGTCTGTGAGAGTGGAGGTTGCAGTGAATGTTTCTCATCTATTTACTTGTTGGGAAAGGCCACTGCAGGCGACATCAGTGTCTAATGCTTACAGAACTATAAGCTTAAACTTTACAGTATCTCTACACTAAACTTCACCCCACCAAGTGGCTTTCAAGATAGGTTAAAAAAAGAGCAATTTCCCTCATTGTGAAACAAAAGCACTAAAGCACCTTGTGATTGTAATACAGAGAAAAGATGGTATTGAGTGACACATCTCTCTCCCAGGTCTTGAAAGAAAATACAGTGTGCTTTGACTTACCTAGTGCTCACTTGAGGCATTCAGTCTAAACAATCATTTCAGAGTTTTACACAAGACAATACAAAATACTGTGCAATCATGGACAACAGCTTTTGATGACAAAGAGCAAACAGACAGGGAATCCTTTCAGGCTCACAATATAGATAAAAAGACATTTTTGTATTTCCAAATGATACTCAAGGCTCAGGTGTTGCAGACAATACAAAAATAATGCAATATTTCTTCTCTCCAATGTACTTTTACTTCTGGAGTTAGTTCACCTATATTGATTCACTGATGGTCCTTATTCTCTATCACCTTCACACACCCCCTTTTGTATGAGGTCAGTGCACAATATAAAGATAATACTGAACCTAAGAGGAAAAAAGTAAGGTTATTTGTGAGACTAGAGTTGAAATTGCCTCCTTGTTCCATTTAGTTCTTTAAGAACATAAAGCAGAAAATTCCTTCATGCCTTGTTTCCATTGTCTGTCATATTTGATGACTTTTCTCCCAAAGCAAATAAAGAAAACACACCTGTTACCTTCACATTCTAATCAAGCATTCTGCATATTGGTTGTGGAAGAGGAGAAAACTGAAGGAAGGAAGAAAATGAATAGACATACCTGGTGCTCCTATGTAATAGACAACTATTGTTTCCAAGAGTTTTATTTACACACAAATTTCAGTGGCTTCATTGGAAATTCTCTTGAGGCATAAAGTTGGATCTAAAGCTCAGAAGAAAGTTTATAAAGTAAAAAAAGGTGGCTCCTGCAGGCAACACACTCTGTTTAGATTAAGTTGTACCCAATGAGCAGGACCCCAGTGCTGTGAGTTAGAGCTGATACAAGCGCACTGGCATCAGTGGGACTCTTTACACTGACCCCATGAGCCTTTGGTCAGCTTTTGCCATGTGAGTGGCCTGGGAAACAACAGCCACAGACTGACACTCATTATCCAAATGGAATGTAGAACACATGACAAAAACTGGCCTGTTAATTCTGATGTTATGCCAGGATTTGAAAATCAGTAGTATTAATCAAAGAAGCTGCTCCCCAGGGAGTTTCCTATCTACCTTCTTAGAACATTAAGTCCTCCAGAAACAAATTCTTTGGATCATTCTTTTAAGACTTTATCTTTGTTGCTTTCTTTATGAAGTAAATTGGAATGGAAAGTGACCAATTGCTCTTAAGCTGAACCTCAGAACTGGACACCCACTTACAACTGGATCAACAGAATGAAATACAATAGTACTCTCTAGTCACTCATAGAGACTAGAATAGGGAGAGAGATTGCTGAATAAAGGCAAATCAAAAAAGAGAGGTTTGATGTATTTTTTAGCAGTATATTAGTTTTTCAGGTTATACATTGATAAAGGTCACTGGTGACAGTGACTCATTATTGACTGATCAAAGGCCATCAAAGTCAGCAGAAGTCTCCACAGAGTCTCATTCGATCACTGTTGTCAGGTGTAAGTCAGTTATTTCCTTTCATAGACTTTGTCAGTGTGAAAATCTGCTTTGACTGTGGTGAGTGTGAAGAGCAGCCCCCAAGACCCATCAGCATCCTCCAGGCCAGACTCTTGGGTATAGGAGAAGGCATCTTTCAGGAGTGTGAAGTATTAGAAGATCAGTATCAGAAAATAGATCAGGTTGGTAGAAAGACTAAGATGCCTTAGGGGCACATAAGTGGGTAAGAAATGAGACAAATATGTACTCAAAGTAAAAATATTTTTTTTTTTAAAGTAGAGGAAGGTAAATGCCCCCAGAGCCCAGGGGAGTTGCAGCCATCTTATTTTTACAGAGGCCTTTCATAGTACCATTTTACCCTCCTGCTTGCAAAGAACATTTCACTCCTGCTCCTTTGGCCTTCAGTGGAAGATGATAAAACCAGACTTGAAATTTTTCTTGAGTTGGGCATAATGCAACTGTGACACTAACTGGGAATTTTGGCCAAATAGCTGCATACAGAAGACAGACACAAAGAATTGCTCTGTTGTTCCTTCAGCATTTCCTGACCCCTTCTCCTTTAAATGCCAACATTTTATAGGTTCTTTCCCCTTTTTTATTCTTTATAAAACCACTTTCAATCTGGCATAATTTTCCAGGCAAACTGCACACTTGTCAGATCACCTGATTAAGAGCCCCGTACTTATTACTATAAAAAACAACATGCTCGCTGAATCATTATAAAGCAGATTGGTCAGTAATAATAATCAGTTTTCTGCTAATAAATACAGCTCAGCATGCCTAATTCTGTGTCCTACTCAAATACCAACAATGAAGAACTCAGCTTTTGAAAAGTACATTACTGAATGTACTATTAGTGCATCGGTCTTTGTAAGGAACATTACTGCTGTCTTTAAAGGGCAGCCAGTTCATGTATTAATTATGTCACTCAAAGAGTGCACTGATTTCTTGAAAATCTCTTCATGCATAAAAGCAATTGGAATATTGTACATGGCTCAACCCTCTCAATCAACTTGAACACAAAGAAAGACCAAAGAAGTACTCGAGTTCAAGAGCTGGCATCCGGAATAGAAGCACAAGTAAATGAATTCAGTGCCCTTTTCATCGCCACGTGTGGGGCAAACACCTTCAGGGACACACGGCAAACCTTTGCTGGCCAGGAGGAATGAGCTACCATGGTCACAGAGCAAGGCTGCAGAGGGGTATTATGTGACACCAGGATATATTTTGAGAACTTAATGGAGAAAATGGTGGAGAAAGATTCATAGGGAGAGGTTATATGTCACCATGGGATTCAGCAGCAGCAGAGTTACATCAGTGACTTAATTTCCAATTGCATCAATAATACTGAGCAATTAATATGTTAGAATATATGCATTGTGCAACAAATCTCATGTTAAAATTCCATCCATATTAAGACTGTTGTGAACCTTTGGTTGCATCCAAAATCAAATCTAGATCTGATTTTTTGCTTAAATAAGAACTTTTGGACAATAATTATGCTTTCTACTGCTTTCAAGCTCTGTCTTTTTTGAGAAGACAATTTTATCTTCCAGCAACAATCCTCCTGCCCTTATGCAAGGAAAGCTCCAAACCCCATAAAAATCACTCCAAGGAAAGAGCTGTATCATCCTCTCCTACCTTTCTAATAAATTTCTATTTCTACAACAATATTTATAAAGAAATCCATCTACAGTAATTTCTGATGGCACTCAACAGGGGTCAAGAGAATTTCACATTCTGAAAACCAAAAACTTCACTCTGCTAGAGGTTCAGCTGAAACTACCTGGAATTCAGGAGTGCTATCAACAATTATTCTGTAGAACAAGTGTACTTGGTGAAAATCCTTTGAAGAGGAAAAAGGTCAGGAAATCTGTCATTTCACAAGGATGATCTTAGTAGTACATAAAGGAGTTCTCTAGAATGTGAACTAATATTTATTGAGCAAAACAATAGGAGCACAATTATTGAAATGCCACCAACTTCCTATAATTGCTCATTATCACCATAATGCAGATTATTTCTTCAAAAGAAAAGCTCTTATTTTGATTTGAAAGGCTTAGTGTTTTTCTCCCTCCTCACTATAATAAACCTTTGACTCACAGGCTAAAGAAATTAAAGGGAGAAGGAAGAAACCAGAGAATGTGGGCACACAAGGAAGAGTATACTAAAACATGGGCTTGGTGTGAGAGCTCTCAGAGATACAGTTTGAAAAAGCAATATAGAATTGCATATGGGCTTGGAAACTAAGTGAAAACCCAGAAAAGAAAAGGAAAAAACCCTACCCTCTTACTGCTAAAACACATTGTTGAAAGCAAATCCTTTGATGAGATATTTAATATTTGAAAAAGTGATTTGTTTGTCCCAGCCCAATTCATTAGTTCTGAGCGAGTGCCACAGCTAAGAATATAAATTTCAAGAGTGTTCTTGGTTAGTGATAGGTGCTGCCTAATGGCAGGAAGTTATTTCTCTGCTCAGAAGCTCCTGGTTTCTATGTGATTTAAAATGCCACCAGAAATAAAGGAATTATCAAGGCTTGGCCTTGATATATGAGCCTATTTAAATCCCTGGGGTAAGACGCTGAGGACTACTCTTCCAAAACAACCTGAATGGGATCATTAAGCAGTGCAATAATAGGTTGGAACTCGTTCCTGCAGTATAAAGATGAAGCTGTAGTGGGTGTGCTGGGAAGAGCTGCTCAATTACAGACAGCTGAGCAGAAAGGCTAAATAGGACAGGGGATACAGTGAACATTTCAAGCTGCTGAAAGGCTGCAGGTGGAACTGAGTATGCACCACACATTCCTCCCTGATTCAGGTCAGGATGAAAGTTAAAACACTTGACATGTGTTGAAGGAAATCTGGTTTCTCAAAAGCATCCTTTGGGTAGAGCTATTCCTTCTATGGCTGATAGTCCAAACTTGCATGTCCAAAGCTGGGGATCATGGTCCATGACCATCCTGTACCTCTGAAACCAAAGCCACCTGCACCTTTGGAAGCTCATGAAATGGAGAGGATTTTTGTTTGGATGCTCTTTTATTTTGTTTCACAGAGAATCACTGGATTTTCTGAGTTGGAAGGGACACACAAGGATCATCAAGTCCAGATCTGAAGTGAATGACCCAAACAGGGATTGAACCTACAACCTTGGTGTTATTAGCACCACGCTCCAACCAACTGAGCTGATCTCTTACCTACATGGAAATATAAAGGAGGAGGGTCTTGTTCAATGGGGCTGGCAAGATGAACACTACACCACAAAACTCCATTGTTTCCTGGAAAAGCTGCTCCTTACTGGGTGTAGGGATGCTGAAGAGGCAGAGTGATGACGTTGCTCTTGGAAATACACTGGATACTAGTGCTGAGCTGCTCTGGAGCGCTTGAAGACCGACATAAATTATTTAACTGTGGACAAAGAGAAGAAAAAAGGTTCTAAGGCTATCTTGTCTCGAACTGCTTTCATACAGTTTCCCATTTATTTTGTACATTTCTTGAGATTTCTGGTAAAATCCCCAGCATAAACTGTAGTAAACTCTACTCTGTCTTAAATCATCATATCTAAAGTGGTGGTTTTGTTACAACAGCGTCTCCTTGGACTTGATCCTGTGAGGCTGACACTAACTGATCCTTTGTCATTAACAAGCCTCACTATACAAATACTGAAATCCAGAGTCCCCATCTTAAAAACACACACATGGATTTCTTACTTCATCATATGCAGTATATTAATATGCTTCCCAGGTAAGAAGAGGTGAGCAAGTACATAAGATTTTAAAGGGTTTACTTGAATGTAAAAAGGCATATAAAATATTATAAGAGAAGAATCCAAAGGAAGGGGAAGGAGAACCACAGCTGGCCACCTGAATGCAGTAGGTGTTGGGTCAAATTGCTGCTCTCCTGTGTCTGAGCTCAGAGGTGTCCTCTGATTCCCTCTGCTTTCTCACTGGGTAGCTGAAACCTTTTAATAAAAGCATGATAAATAACCAGTAGTAAATATTGTTCTTCTGCTTTGTGTTCTTGACTTGTTTGAGCTTCCACTGATCAAGTTCACAGGCAACTGTCCATTGTGAAGAACTCTCTCTCCAGCCTGACTAAAGACAGTGGAGAACTTGTGATGGTCTTCAACCATCTCTTCCATTTTGTCCCCTAATACATGACACCCACTGAATACTTTTTAAGAGATACCTTTTCTGATAGGTCTTCCCCTTCTTGAACAATTGCTATGTAATAAACTATTTTATCGGTTTTGCTTACATACTGTATTTCTGAAAACAAAACAATAAATGGCTGTAAAACCAATAAAATGTACCAAGCTAGTGGTTTATTACAAACAAGCCAATACCATACACTGCAGCATATTTTTCAGCTCAATGCACCAGGATTCTTATTGTCCAGGTGAATGTTCCTGGCTGTAAATTGCAGCACTATAGCTCTTTTCCAGTGCACTCTAAAACTTCTTTAGGCTGATGTGCCTTAAAACACTCCTAGTCCTTGGACAAATTTATGGGGAGGATAAAGCTTAGTAGTTTTATGCCAAGGCGTTTTTAAGTTTGCCAGCCACCCTGGAAGCACTTTGGGATGGTGCACAGGGAGCACAGACTGCACAGTTCAGCTGGAAGACATCCCTCAGCACCCCCTGAAACACAGCCCTGGGCTGCATTCCAGCCCTCCCAGCAAGCTAGTGGGCAGCAATAACAGAGTCGGGGAATCATAGAATCCTGGAATGGTTTGGTTTGGAAGGGGCCTTAAACCTCATCTTCTTCCTTTCCTGCCATGGGCAAGGATGCCTTACACTAGACCAGGTTGCTCCAAGCCCCATCCAACCTGGCCTTGAACACCTCCAGGGATGGGGCAGCCACAGCTTCTCTGGGCACCCTGTGCCAGGCCCTCACCATCTCTACAAGGAAGAATTTTTTCCTAATATTTTATCTAAATCTACCCTCTCTCAGCTTGAATCCATTACCCTTTGTTTAGATCCAGCCAATAGATTATTTGCTAAGTTTGAGTGATGGTTCCCAAAGCCAGAACTCTGTGTATCTTTCTGGCAATGCTCATACTTTCTGCAGCTTTGAATACGACTAATACTGAATAAAAAAGCTGCAGGAAGACTCTTCAGCATGTTTCCTCTAACTTTTCCTATTCATTTTCTTCAGTCATCGCTCACTGTCCCAGAAATAAGCTTCTTTGGCAAGGACCTCTTGGAAAGGCTACCCTGCATATCTCGACGCAGTCCTTCTAATGTGAAGTT
Organism: Oriolus oriolus; assembly: GCA_013400235.1. Taxonomy (NCBI): domain Eukaryota; kingdom Metazoa; phylum Chordata; class Aves; order Passeriformes; family Corvidae; genus Oriolus; species Oriolus oriolus. The sequence continues at coordinate 601,478 of VXBT01007841.1, forward strand.
ATACCACACTGAAGGGCCACTGTCCTCTACACCAGCCAATTTGTCAGAACCAGCTTCTTCACAAGGAGGATCAGTCATCCAGGGCTTGTGTCCAAGGGCTTGAGACTCAGCTGGATTTGATCATGCTGGTGCGAGAGCCCACAGTGCAAACCAAAGCATGAGCACACAACTGATATCATGACTTCTTAAGATGCCTTTTTTTTGTGAACTCAGGGTTTGCATCTGTGAAATGGGTAGAATAATAACACACACACATTGAAGAAAATGTGCATCCACTAATTAAATCAATTCACTTTTCTAACTGCTGCATAAAGCAAGGAATTTTTTTCTGATGATTTTACACAGTATTAATGCAGCTGCTATTTTTGCTGAAGCAATCGCCAGTTCTCTGCAGCACATGTGAAGTGGCCATAGATTACTGGAATACATTTCCTTAGTGACTGTAGTAATTTCATGCCCAGGAGAATGCAGCTTTCCTAATACACCTCAATCTTATCAGCAGCACTTGGAGCTATCAAGACTTGCTTGTCAGTCTCTTACAAGCACAGTGTGACAAGAAGTTTGAAACAATCCTTTCCTAAACTTTGTTAGTCACTTTATCATGTTATGATAAAAATCAGATCCTTTTCCTTGTCTGTTTACTGTAAGAGTTGATCATTCCCAAATGAGGAATTCTATGTATTTTTTTTTTGACAACTCTCACTCAGAATCACCAGTGACTAAAACCAATATTGAGCACAGAAGGCAAAAGTATTTCAAGACTGGAGATGACCTCTGAGTCTAGGTAATAATATGACTTTGGTCAATATTTTAATTTATGTAGGAGGCATAGTTTTCCCTTTGCCACAATTTGCTTCCCCAGGTATAGTTGCTGCTTTTCTTAGCATATGGCCAACCCAACCCGTGAGATCCTTGGTCTTCAGTCCCAGCTCCCACAGCATGTTACAAATATACAGATGGATTCTAGAAAATGGGTCACACGTTTACAGGAGGAAAGTTTTCTTAAGAGAAAATACTTTTAGTATTAACTTTAGGCAATGATTTTCATGGTCTCTTCTGATTCTCACCTTTCATTTCAGCTTTCTGTTGGAAACAGCTTAAGATCAAATACACTTGATCCTATTATATAGAAATACATCCTAGACTTGCAAGTGATCTCAGCAGAGTGCAATTAGGAAGACATAAATATGATAATGAACCTGTTATATCACATTTTTCTAGTTTGATACTGTATGAGCTTACTTTATTTATCTATTTATAGGCTTTGATGCATATGTTGATGTAAGAAGATGGGTTTATTCCTTGCCTTGGCCGATGTAGCAGGAATAGCTCCTCTGCCTCTTCTTTGTTCTCATCAGCCATGGTATGGGTAACCTCCACAAGTGCTACTCCAGACAGTGCATTCTTAAAGCCAGAAAGATTTTTGAGGGAAACCCATTTCAGAGCTAAAGATCCTCTCCAGTATCTACTGTTGCCTTTAGCTGTAAAGTCAGCCTGACTCCCCTTTGACAAAAACTGCTGTTTCAGAGTGAGATGAAGTTGTGGACTCTCATACAGCTGAGGACTCTACAGCCTGACATGAGGACCTGAGCTTTGGTCAAATGAACAGCAGAGAACTAGCCCAGACATTGGGATACTTGTGACATTTGCTGTCACTGAAAAAGCCCTGCTTGACTGATGCCTGTGACACTGATGGAAATGCAGCCCTGCACCGGGAAGATCCTTCCCCATGGCTCTTTACAAAACTTTGAGTAAAGTGCACATAGTTCTGCAAAGGGGAGAGAAATCCTCAAGGGCAGAAATGTCACTGAAGTGAACTTAAATCACATGAGTGATAACTCCACTGGGAGAACAGCAGACATCAGTCATCTGTGTGCTTGCTTAATATCCTCTGGCTTGGAATATTTCTGCTGTCAGTAATTTTGCTCATCTGCTGGGCAGCCAGGAGGATGAACAGAATTGCTCTTAGCAGACTAAAGCTATGGACCATTGCAAACAGTCTCTAACAAGAGCATTTGCCAAGCACCTGAGACTGATGATTCATCATTTTTTCTACTTTTTATAGATACCTGGTTAAAGGTACCAGATTAACAGTCCTGGCAACTAAACTCCTTCATCCCTCTCAGAGGCATGGCATGCAGAGGCAGATCTGCACAGCAGCCTTGACCTTGTCCCTCTCCTCTCACTTATGAGAGAGATGCTCCATGATCAACCTCCTTGGACGATGGGCCTTTTTTCCCCATTGGTTACAGCTACTGGAAAACCATTATCTGGGTGCAACAAAGAGGGCTAAACGTTTAGCACACGCTTTTATGCAACAGGTAGCAAAGTATGCTGTAAAGGGAGATAGTAACACGAATCCTTTTTCAAGAGCGGGAAACTGAGGCTGAAAGCAATAAAACAATGTGCTCAAGATTAAAAGAAGAGTTGCAAAGCTAGAAACAAACCCTAAAGCTTCTGAGCTCAAAACTCTGTTGACAAGGCCATTTAGATTAGTGCTTGATCAAAGACTGGAAGGTTTTCGCCTGTTATCTGCATTTAAGCTTTTTTCCCCTTCAGTCTCATGAGATGTTGTGCCTAAACCCATCTGGGCTCACTGCTCTTCGCACAACAAGTTCCTCTTGGGGCTGTCCCAGTGTTACCTGCTTCAAATCTACATTAAATACAGTATTATTGTCTTTAAATAGGATAATGTTTGTAACTTAGCCTTCAGCATAGAAAACATATGTATCCTGCAGTGATTTCAGTGCCAAACTGATCCATAGGAATCAGCTTTTCTTTCCCAAATCCCTGGGATTTTTTCACTTCACCTCTTACATGTGGGGAGAAACCTCAATAAAATCCCAGAACCTCTGCTTGATCTTCCTTTAAAATTTCCTCTAATATCTCTGCTATGACAGTTGAAAAATCTAGTCCTGATTCTAAGTTCACATGTGACAAACTCTGCTTTAGGCCTACTTAAAAAACATGACCAAAAAACCCAGCTAATGAAACCTGTATTTTTCTCTACCTTCACTTCCACCTGAAATGAAAAATAAAACCGGCCCAAACCCACACTACTCAAACACTGACTAAAACCAAGCAGTTGCTCAAGAGATTTCTGAGTTAAACAGCTGTGAAACTGGTGTCTCTAAGTGTTGGAAATAACTGCAGTGGCCAGTGTTGATAAAAATCAGGAACACAAAACTGACATTTAATCTCGATATGTAGCTGAGCACATACCAAAACCGTGGCCCACAGCCTCCCTTCAAGCCCCAGGGTCCTGCATTGGGAAGCTCATCTGCCTCAGACTGCCAGGTCATAACACACTGATAAATACCTGCTAGAAATGGAGGAAAAAATCCAACACACTCCTGAATTAACATTGATTTTATGTCAATTGCTTTATATTCCCACTTACACAGACTTCAGGTCATTGATGGAGAGGATCCTCAGAAAGCAAAATTAAAATGAACTGTCATCCAGCAGGGGTGAAAAAAAAAGTCTCCCTAATAAGCAGTAATGATTTAGAGGACTTCAGCATCTCTAGCTGCTCCATAGTGTGGTAGAAATACAACTCTTCTTTGCTTTCTTTCAGCAGGTCATAAATCTATCAGGGGCTACCCTTAAATTGAAGATCAAACAATCAGCAGATACTGGTAAACACTGAAGCTTCTTCAAAGTTCATGATAAAAAAAAGAGCCAGGAGTAGCCTTTTTTCCTAGCAGGATCTGATGTTTGAAGTATAATGATAGATCTTCAGATTAGGCAGCTCTCATAATCTTTTGAGCCCTACTTTTCTTATATACTGTTATTAGTTGACAATTGCTCTCAGAGTACATCTTCTTCTCTCACACACACCAGAATAAACCGCATCAAAGCCAGGTGTAACCCAGGAGAGCATCAAACCCATTGCACCAGGAGTGCATTCAGCAATGCCTTTGTGTAGCCAGAGTAGCTGGATATATCTGGTGGAGCTGCTCCACAGTCTACCCCGAAATAACTAACTTCACAACAGAGTACTCTTAGGTCTTTTTATTTTACAGATGCAATTCTCATTATGTTTGTGTTCTTTGTCCTCTTTGTTTGGGTCCTCTGCTCTTCTCATCCTCTATTCCTCTTCCATTTTTCATTTTTTCCTGCCTTTCAATTTTCTCTTAGCTTTGTCTCTGGATTCCCTCTACACAGCAGAGAGTGAGGTTGCTTGTCTCTCTGAGCTGAGATGTGATCTCGCTCTTTTGGTTATAAGGAGACCAAAGTGATCTGATTTATTTCAAAATCCTCCAAAGAGATTTAACTGCATTTAACTTTCTGGTTCTTTTCTTTACACCTGAATTCCTTATTTTGTCCCTCCTCACATTCTCAAGCTAACAGGGGAATAACAAGAAGGCACTTTCAGTATTTGAGTTATACGTGAGAGTTTCCTGACGAGCAACGTCCAGCAAGCCCATGCGTATCCGAACCACAGCGGGCACTCATCTGTCAAAGTCCCTTTGATTATTTGAGCTCAGTTGCTGCTTTCTAAGCACCAATCCGTACCACTGGAAATCTGACTGTACTTTCATGGGGAACACATAGCAGAACATGAGCAAATGTCTGGCTAAATGAGGCAAGGCATTTGGAAGTGGTTAACCTGTCCAACTTTGATAGAATAATTGATGTCAAAATTCAGAGCACTGGTATTTGAGAAAGAATCCTGTGTATACAGAGGATAAAAGCACCTGAGGTCTCTCAGTTAATCCTTCTGAGTAATAAGTCCCTTGACTTTTCCAAATCTGGATTTAAAAGTCAAATCCAAATTTCACTGCAGCTGAAAGTCCAGACACCTGCCTAAGGCAGGGATGCCTTAGTCCTGTGTTTGAGGAGGTGGAAAGATGGGCTAGCAATCATGTTTGCAACCTTCTCCTTTGCCCTCATTAATGTTTTATTAATAGCTGATATCACATGAAAGCAGATTTTCCTTTGTGCCTGGCATTAAATGCTGATCAATATTAATGTTTGATTTATATCTTTGAGAAAGGGACAGCAAGAGGGAGCAAGGGTGAGACTGGAAACAGGATTTACATGAACTTCAAAAGAGCTGTTAAAACAGCAAGGCTGGTGAAATAATCAATTGGATAAGGAACTGGCTAACAAATGAGGTCTGGGCTGTGACAGCACATGGTCACAGTTCACTTAGGGCTGCAGGAGGAGGAACTGTGAGTTGGCATGAATTTTTGCATGATCAGAAAACACACTGGGCAGTGAGGCAGGATGCCTTTGACTCACATGACTACAGCCACAAGCAGGGGTCAGGAGATACCATCCTGCTGCAGCAGCAGAGAGGAGGCCAGTGGAGGAGGGACAAGGAAACAACTTGGTTGTCTGTGGTCTGAAGAGGTGCAGGTTGTGCCCAAAGATGGAGAGACTTTTGCGTTGTGAGTCTGGAGAGGGATGGAGCAGAAGGAGAAGCTCCAGTTAGAGTGAATGAACTTTCAAAGGAAGAGAAGATAGAGAGCTGGAGGAGGTAAAAGTGAAGCTGCTGGGCAGGGTGGGGCACATGAGGCATGCCTGGAGCCCCTGGCACATGTGGTGTTAAGCCAGAGGCATAGATATACATAGGTGTACAAGGGCATGCAGTAATTGGAGAAGGGGGAATGGCTTTAAGATGAAGGCGGGTAGGTTTAGATTCAATATTAGGAAGAAATCCTTCCCTGTGAGGGTGGTGAGGCTCTGGCACAGGTTGCCCACAGAAGCTGTGGATCCTCCATCCCTGGAAGTGCTCAAGGCCAGTTTGGATGGGGCTTGGAGCAACCTGGTCTAGTGGAAGGTGCCCCTGCTCGGGGCACAGTTGGGTTGGAACGAGATGAGCTTTGAGGTCCCTTCCAAACAAAGTGTTCTATGAGTCTATGGTGTAGTAAAGAAGTGGAGCACTGGGGTCTGCTTCTGCCTTGTGAAAATGAACCTCCAGCAAGGCTCACTGGGTGAGGCAATGTGCAAACTGACCAAGAGATGGGGCTGAATCAATAATGGGGATAGACTGGAAGAGCAAAGGAAATTTGTGATATTTGTGACACTGTGAAATTTGAAGGTGATAGCTAAAGGAGGAAGGACACTGCACAGCACTAAAATCACTCCAGTTTGAAAAATAAATGAAAGACAGGTCACGGGGGTGCCATGTTTTTAATTGCTTGATATTCATAGAATCCTGGACTGGTTTGGGTTGCAAGGGACCTTAAAGCTCATCTGGTTCCAACCCCCTTGCCATGGGCAGGGATACCTTTCACTGGACCCAGTTGCTCAAAGCCCCATTATAATAGAACCTGCATTTCAACACTGCTGGAGAACAAAGGAGCAAGAGCCTTGTGCCAGCCTTTGTAATGAAAACACAACCTGGCTGAGAGGAGGAGACATCCAGAGAATTTACACTCCGAAGTTATTCTTGATTTGCTCCTTTTTTCCCCAATAGCAGTAACCAAATGAAGAGGTGTTCAAGCAAATAATATCTGTGGAAAGTGATGCCTCTAATTGTGGGCAAAATCAGGGGTTACACCGTGCCTTGTGCTTGAGCAGATCAGATCAAAGGAAAATAGAAAAACAAGAGTAGGAGGTAAGGAATGTTCTGCAAGGCATGAGCAGTCAGATACTACTGCTTGGTTTGCCTACAGCATCTTGCAGACTTGGTCTGGGAGGTTCACTAGGTCAGACTGATGCCTTGATGCCCTTTTTGCTCTGGAATATCCATGAACAGTCCCCAGGAGCCAGCTTCCAGATGCCCATTAAAGACAACAGGCACAGTAATATTAAAAACTTTCTAAGCTGAGGGCTCTACCCAACTGACAGCAGACTGGCAACACCTGACAGATGATTAGAGCTAAACTGTCTTGCTAAATGCAAATATGCCTATGCAGAAATGGAAAATTACCATAAAATCTTTAGGACTGCAGGAAACTTCAAAGCTAATTTGCGTGTTCAACTAAAACTTCAATGTCCCTGTTAGCAATGTCACGCTGCTCTGTTAGTTATCCTTCTAATTAGAGCACCATGGACAGGGGCACAGGAGAGAAAGCAGCTCAGATAACAAAATTACACAGGTTAGAAAGCTGGTGTCTAGTTCATCTGGGAGAATTTTGATTTAGACTCTTCCTTTACTAGGCAAATCTTTCCTGTCACAGGAGATGACTTATCTACTCTCTACCAGCTTATTTTTTGGGTACTTAACAGTCAGAGCCAGAGTGGGTATGATCATTTCTGCTGTGTAACTACAACTGCAGCTGCACTGGTCTCACTTTCAGACACTAAAGTTCAAGTGTAAAACACTCTATTCTCCATGTAGACATTAACAAAGGGTACATAGGCTTTAGCAAAACTTAAATCCTAAAATTGGTGGAAGTAGGTTACAGTGGCTTTCCTCACAAGTCTCTTTAATGCAGGAAACCACTTCACTTTCAAGGTAAAATCTGAGTCATTTCAGAATAATTTAAAGCTGGGGCAAATCCAACCTTTTCTTGCTGATGAAAAAAATACTCTTGCGTCAGAGAAGCCTGCTTTTCTCATTTTTTCAGGAGAGGGATGAAGAAAATATTTAAAGAAAGAGACTCTTTGGAGAGAAATTCAGGTACAGTTCTTTGTATGCTGCATGTCAGCAATTAGACACAAGAGTCAGTGTAAGAGTTACTAAGTGCTGGTAAAAGCTGTCCCTCACTCAGCACGGTTCAGTGCACTAGTCAGTCCTCAGCACTTCAGTAAGTGTTGATATACCCACAGAATGTGTGTCTTAAGTAAACGCTTCAGCAAATTTGCTCTTCAAAACCATGGATATTCAGGACTACTTCCTAAGGTTGTGGAAATTACTGCTTAGTTGGCTGGAACTGCTCTAGTTCATGCAGGTTGAGATCAGGCCCCAAACCTCCAGGCTCATATGGGGGAGTCCCACAAGCTCATCATCCCTGGCAAAGAATGGTTTTATTAATGACCACACAGAAGAGGCATTTAAATAAGATCCTTACTGCTCTTTAAAGCTGAGACTCTCTTAAGGTAAAGCTGTTGAAACAACTTTCTGAATCCTTACTTTAGGCTACTATCAATTGCCACTACTACTCTTCCCATTTTTCCTCCAGGAAAAGCATTGGCCATCAAAACACAGAGCAATTCCAGTTGCTTCCCTGCCAGGGACAGTGCCAGCCTTGGGGCAATCCCAGTAAAGGCAATATTGGTAGGATTGTCTAAACCGGTGATTTTATGTCCCTCTGTGTCCTCTTTGTGCTGCCCCAGAGCGTGCCTCTGAGCATCTCTGAACAGAAAGAAACACCACCTCCCAAAAGTATTCTCTCTGCTAGCAGGCTCAGAGCTGACCATTAATAGTAGCAAAGGCTCTACATTTGCATTTTCAATTCCTCACTTAGCTCAGTGATTTCAGCTCATCACATAATCCCTTCTGCTCATTATGTCTGCAGTGGGAGAGGAAAAAAATTAGCACAAAATTGCTGCTTTATAATAATCTGAGAGCTGCTCACCTGACAAGCTGCAGTGGTGGGGAGCATTGTTGGAGCTTTATATTCAAACTAGAAAGTATTAAATATTACACAAGTTGTTTGCTTGCCATTCATGTCAAAGCAGGAGGGCCTGGGCTAACCCTTGGAGAGAAGAAAAGGGAGACTAAATAGATCATCAGCCGCTGCAGAAAATGTCCTGCCAGTGATCATGGATTTATGAATTCATATGGAGGCACATCTCCACACAGAGCTGAATTGTCTAGTCATTTTAAAGATAAATATTGCAGATGGGTGAATAATTCACTTGTACAAATGTTCACTGAAAACAAATTAACTGGCTTGTGTGTACAGGTGATGCGAAATCGTAGTAGTTATTTCAGTGAATGTTTGAGAAGGCAGTTTCTAGAATTCACCCAGCCTGTCTCAGCAAGTACCTAAGCTACCAAATTCTTCAAAAACAGCTTTAGAGTCTTGTCCAATGTTAAATTCCAGGTTCCAGAAGGGATGTTAATTAGATTAGCACAGTGTGCATACAGAATACTGCAGCCAGGACAGCTGGTGGTGATCTTTCCAGAAGTAAACACACCGCTGTATTTCACACAGAAATGTCAGCACCAACACCTATTTAAAGTCAGATTGGAATAGAGGGGATTTTCAAATACAAACATGAGGGGTGTTTTCAGCTTGCCCAGGAATTGCTCACACTGTGCCCCCACCACCAAGAGGAAGATGCTGTGCTGAGTCCATAGGCGTTTATCACCCACCAGATTAAGTCTATAAAAAGGGGATTATGGGCAGTCCATTTGCAGCACAACACAGACATAAAACTGTAATAAGTTACTGAGATAATGAGGCAGCAGGACATAAAAACTCCTGCACACAAAGACAGCCTGTGATCTCAGAACCAACAATTCACACCTTCCCTGCGAGCCTCTTCATAACCACCCATGCTGTTTCCTCTATCTCATTTAGGAGTATTCCCAGAGTATGATTATCTCCTAGGCTGGCTGGGTGTTTCCACTCCAAAATAATTTCACTCTAAAATCCCTCATGGCAGCCTCAGTCCCTGTTTAGGATAGAGGGACCAAGCACAGCTTCCCGAACACAACCTCAGCATAGCTTTGAGCCTGTTGATTTTACTAATGGCCTTAGGGGACACAGACCTACATAAACCTACAAATAATAATTTGTTCCTATTAATTCAGCTCGAAAAAACAGCAAAACACATCAAGGAAGGAGAGCTTTACCCAAAATGTTGCTTGATCAATTTGATCAAAAGAAAATGGGTCATATCACTAAAAAATCCTGCCTCCAAAAGGAAGTCTCATTCATCTGCTTCCAAACAATATCCCCAGTCATTAGCTGGGCTATACTGGAAATGTCCCATCTTATTTTTCCAGCTTCCCTTTCTATTTCTTTCCTCTTGCTCTTTGAATTTGACTTTGCCCTGATCCGAGGAGGAAAGCCCTTAATCAAATATAGCCTTTGCTAAAGGAATATTTCTGAGGCAGACCTGTGTAAATACACAATATCTCAATTACCCTCCAACAGCTGTAGCGTTCTGGGTTTGAAATGTTGCCCTCTGATGGCCTCCACCATCCTATCCATCACAGTGACCATTCGAAGGCCCCCAACACACTAATAACAGGAAAGGCATTTCGGGAGCACAGCCGAGCTGCCTGTGATATACACCAAATGCTGAATGGAAATATTTTATTTTCACAGCAGCCAATATATGAGACACAGCTACAGGGATTTAAATATGATACTCAGGCTCATTAGTAAAGCAAGCACAGATAACAAGGATTTACTGAATGTTACTGTCTGACTTGGCCAGCTTTCCCAAAGGGATCATTAAGATGCTAAGAAAGATTTTTGTCAGTATTTTTTTCAGAATTAAGTCTGCTTTCAGGAGTTCCTGTGTGTTCAGCAGAAAAACTTCCAGATATTTGAGTTTTGCTTGGCCCAAATTCAGACAAGTAGCACTTGTGCAGGATCTTTAAAAAGTTGGTCTGTGAGTACTTTGCCCCTCCTACAGCCAGCTGGCTGCTCCTTGGCTCTGTGCATGGTTGGGAGCAGCCCCAGGGCACAGACTGGGACCACAGCTTCAGGCAAAGAACACATTGCTTTTGCTGAGCACAGGAGTCACCCAAAAAGCAGCTGCTGCCAAAATGCACATGGTCAGCAAACAGTCCTGCATACCTTCCTTTCAGAAATCTAAAGCCCATGCTTTAGCACACTCTGCCTTTGCTCACCATCACCACATCACTCACATCAGTTGCTGCTGTGCTGCACTGGTTCACACGTTGGGTTATTTTTACATGAATGTATACCATGAAGGTGGCATCACCTGGATTTTGACAACTAACCAGTGAGATACAAGATTCACTTGGGGTAAAACTTCCTTTTCTTTTTCCAAGCACATAAGGACAGATTTTCTTTGTCTCTGTCCAAAATTATTGAGCTTTGCAAGGTCCTTTTGAACCATATTTTTATCCTGACCCTTCCTATCCTATGTTAGTGTAATGTTCAAATTACAAGGCACATAAAAGTCACTTCTGATACTTCATTAATGGGTCTGCAGCATACAGAAGGTCCAGATTTTATTCCTCTCAAGTTCTGAACTGGTAATGAGGGGTTTTATGTGCTTGAACTGCAATGTGCTCCTCATTGCCTTTAATCTGCCTTTGCAGATTCGTTCAGGAAAGGTTGGTATTAGAGAAGTGTTTACTTCAGCTTAATTCATTAATGTTTATGAAGTGCTGTCAAAATACGAAGTGTTGTATGTTTAGTGAGGGTGACTTTAACATTATTGTGGCTTCAACTAATACATAAATAATCATGGGACAAAGCGGTGTCCAATAACTGTCATTGTGGCTCTACTGCCTCTGCTTAGAGCTCTTTTTCGTCCTTTGATTATACTACAGAACTTGATTTGCCTGTGTACAAGTGAAGCATGATCCACCCTGGTTCTATATATCTTCTTCAGTCTGCCTAAAATTAACAGGTTTTCAAGAGTTTTAAGGTCAAAATCAAGTCCTTTTGAACACAGGAGTTTAATTCATGGCTTAGGCAGCAAGGCTTGCATGGAGAGCTGCGAGCCTTTATTAAACCAGTGAATACACCTGAAGAACAAAAGTGCTTTTGGGCACACAAACACTTCTTTAGGTCAGAAACTTTGCATTGTGCTGAGCCACAGAGCACAGCTACAGCTGTATCACTGGTGCATTTGTACTGGGTAAACCTTGAACAGAAACCATTTCATTTCTGAAAAACAGCAATTTTCTCCCAGAATTACATTAAAAAGAGAGCAGATTTCTCTATCTCTCTGTTAGATCAGCAAGGGCACATCTTTATGGTGCCATGGAGGGTGGTACAGAGGTGTCAGAAATAGCATTGACCCAAGGTGACACGGGCAGCTTGACACCATACAAACACCAGCCTGGTCATGAATTACACACTTGTGTCAGTGCACTGGTAAAGCCAGCCCAGCTTTTTAAGTGGTTCTTCTGCTCACAATTTTAGAATGATCTAGTCCTTTCAGGACAGACATGTCCTAAATTTGATAGTGAGTATGGATGGGGCAGTGTCAGCAAGCTTTGCTTTGGATTAGTGGCACAGCCTGGTGTGGGATGGAGCACATGTCCATCCAGACACTGCTGTGGTCCTACCTATAGGATAAAAAAGTGTCACCCTCTCATAACACACATCCTCATTTGGGGGTTTCTCCCATCACTACAAACCCTTGAAGATGCACCTAATCGTTTGTTCATTGGTTACAGGGGTCATCAGTAATTTGCACTCCTTTTAAGTTCCATTTCAAACTAAATGGATCTTCTATTGCAGTCACTTGGGGAAAAATCTGTTTTCTGCCTAAGCAAGACTTCACATCAATCAGGTTAATAGGAGTGTTAGAACATTTCCTAATTATAACTACAAACATTTGTAGGCTTCCTAGTGATGAGAGCTCATCCCATCCCATCATGTTAAATCACCTCGGGGCTGCCTGATGAGGAAGCACAAAGCCAGCAGGATGGCAGCAGCCCTCAGCCTGCCCTACACCAGGCGCATCATTAGCAGTGACTGACACGGGGTTCTGGTCCTCAAGCGGATAAAGGACAGACCTAACGTGGGTGGGCAGAGAGACGGTGCCCCTGGTCAGATTCACATGGATGTCACTCCCATACAAAATTTTTTCCTTGTTCCATTTAATATCCTGGCACCAGTTCCAGGGCAGCCCCTTGTCACGCTTTTCCAGCCTCGGGCTATGGCAATGAGCTTCAGTGAGAGCAAGGGAGAGAGGTCAGCCTAGAAAAGAAGAGCACCTGCTAACCTCAAGGCCAGCAAGGAAATAGCACAGAGCCCTGAGTCTCAAGTCTATAAATAAAAAAAATAAATAAAATTTATACCAAAGGCACTTGAAAAGTGATACGATTGATCTGAGTCATTCAGCACCAATCAAACACTCAAGTGAGTGAAAAAAAACCCCATAACATGCTCATAAAACTGCACTCACGGTAAAAACACAGGCAAACATACCCCAGCACTCAGCCCAGTGTCCACATAGGAAGGTCTTCAGTGGGAAGAAATTCAATTATTTCACTCCCCAGGTTTATTTCAGAATTTGCTTAACCTAATAAAGAAGTGGCACTGCCACAGTTACAGATATCACTGCCCTGCCCAGTGTGTTGCTGCATCTATCTGATAAATTCTGTTGTCAGTTATTTCCTGTGCTTAGCAAGAATTTTTGAACTCAAAATGCATAATCACCATTTATGCCTTTAAGGTATATAAGGTATATATATTCTCATGTCTTTCTGTAGGATTTGCCCACTTCTCTCTCATTAATACAAACTGAGATAAGTGATTAAAATTAATGTATCAGTTTCAAACTGCCCCATATCCATTAATCTCATAATAGTCAAAAGTGTCTTGAAAAATACCTATACTGCAGATCTTGAGTTGGGATTTTTAAAGTGCTATTAATAGCATATACTTATCAAAAAGTACCTAGCTAGCACATACACTTGCGCCTTCTTAAAGTTTAATAACTTCAGTAACTTAGTTTCAATTTAGCTTTCAGTGCACTGGAAGAGCCTCTCTTGTTGCAGCCCTTGCCTGAGGCTTTGCGCTGGGGAGGAGTTGGCCGAGCATCAACATCAAAGACGTGCAACTAGCTTAGTAATGTGCTCCATGTTTGAATAAAGTCCCCAAAGAAGCTCACTTGGATTTTTTTCCTCAAAGAAAAAAATTAGCAACTTCTCTGCAAAGAGCATACCTTGCTGTAGACACTGGCTTGTGTAAGATTGTCCTGGTGTTAATCATAAAATTTTAGTTTAGTTTGGAAGGATCCTTAAAGCTCATCTCCTTCCACCCCCTGCCATGGGCAGGGACACCTTCCACTGGACAAGGATACTCCAAGTCACACCGAATGTGGCCTTGAACACTTACAGGGATGGGGCAGCCACAGCTTCTCTGGGCAGCCTGTGCCAGGGCCTCCCCACCCTCACAGTCAAGGATTTCTTCCTAAGATCTAATCTAACCATGCCCTCTGGCAGTGGGAAGCCTCCTTGTGCTGTCCCTTGCCTAAAGTCCCTCTGCTGCTCTCCCACAGTCCCTTCAGGTACTGGAAGGGGCTCCAAGGTCTTCCCAGAGCTTTCCCTTCTCCAGGCTAAGTAACCCCAACTCACAGTGCTCGTGCACGTGCTGCAGGACCCCGGATCCAGCCACCACCTCTGGATGAAGGACACCCCTCACCTATGTTGATCTTGCACTGAGCCAGCTGGGCAAGCAAACTTCTCTGCTGGCTACCAAAATAAGTGGGCAGGGGCAGCTCTTTAGGCACAGGGGCTGCTTGGGTTCAGGTGCTGAAGGTCCTGGGTGATGCACTCACCAGCACTGAGAGGTGACAGGGCAGATGACACATGGTGATGGCACTACCTGTGCTTTTGTGTTCTGAACACAGCATGCAGGAAGGTGGAATTTAAGGAGCAGCTTAGCATTGACCTAACCGTGCTTCCACAGGAGTCAATTCATTTTCATTAGAGAGACCAGTGACAACAACGCTGAGTCCTCTGCAACAGCCCACTCCAGGTGTTTGGAGAAGCCAGAACAAACTTTAGCGAAGGTATTTATACAGATAATGGAAATTTCTTTGCCAAACCTGACTCCTGAATGTCTAATAAATATTACATTTAGGGTCTAATCACTTGCTGCCAGCCTCTGTCCTCCTGCAGGCGACAGGAAGTTCAGCCCAGGTTCTTACAATTGCAAATCCCACAGTGTGGGAAGGGTGAAATCCCTCTTGCCTTTTTTTGTTTGTTGGGGTTTGAGGATTTCGATTTTTAGGGGAAGTTTTTGGTGGTTTTTTTTTTAACTGAGCTGCAACTACCCAAGACAAAATTTGCAAAATTTGTTCACAGAGTCTGTGAGTGTATTCTTGAAAGAAATAATAGATCAGAAAACACAGGACAGGTTCCTGAACTGCTTCCAAATAGAATGGGAAAAGTCATTATCCAAAGCAAGATAACTGAAAGGTTCCATCCACCTCAGTTATTTCCTTCAGCTTCTCCCTAAATCAAGCCCATTTTTTCCCGCATTTACTCACTGAGATGCTTGAATTGAAAGTAGCACCTTTAATTCCCAAGATACTCTATATTGCTTACTCCTCAATTAAAAATCAGCTTGACTTACCTCAGAAATTGTTTGGTTGTATCAGGAAAATGACGATGTCAGGAGCAGATGGGAAATAAGCAGGAAGAGCAGACAAACTCTTTAAGAAACAAGGATTCTGTTTTCATGCAAATTCTGTTCAGTAAGAAAAGTTGAGATCTGAACAGAAGACAGTGTATTTGAAGAGCTGCTCGAAACATAATTGCTTCTAAACATAATACTTCTCAATCTTTCCCAGGAACTATAAACATTTCCTTAAATATTCTCTCCCCGTCTCTCTTGCACTATGTCCCACTGACTTTAATAAAGTGCTGCGTAATCATCTGAGTTTTGGAAGCATTTGAACAACAAACAGAAGTCACTGGGAGAAGAAAAAAATTTTCACTGCTGGCAGATGTTTCTAAGAGCTTTTACAAAGTTTTATTTGGTAGTTTTTCAAGCTGACTCACATTCATATATAATACAAATATCTCTGATGCTGTTTTTAGTTCTTTTATACCAGTGAATGTGCACATGCAAGGGGGAATGCCTAAACACAAAATCACATTTTGCTTCTCAGATAAGAAAAACTTCTGAATATTTGAATGGAAATTGCATTGGTATTATCTTTAAACATCTGAGTACTCCCCATTTTTCTGTTTTCCCAGACATACCAAAATAATAAACTGAGACATTAATTGGGAGGGCACTGGAAATCATCATATACCTTTTGGTCTTTGGAAACTAAGAACTAAATTACTGTAATTGGCAGTTTATTAACAGGAAAATTATGCTAAACAACTTCATGTTGCTGTCAGGAATTACATTCAGTAAGCTGTGAAGATGGGGCCCTTGGTGCAACATTTGCATTTTCTCATTTAGAAAGAACAATGATAATAGATGAGTGAAGCATGTACAAATTATACACCAAAGAACATTTGCATGGCTGTAAAAAGGCTATCTTGATACTGGAGTGATTAAGCCTGTTATTCATTAAGATAAAGGAGTGAGGGGGAAGGGGAAGTAGGGAACACATTAACTTTATTTAGAGGCATATCTAAAGTGAACTTCAGTACAAAACATTTGAATTTCAAGCAGACCTAGATTGTAATAGCATCTGATTTTACTGCATTTATTATGCTGTGTTAGTATCAGGGTTTTTTCCTTATATTAGATGGGGTCTGAAGATATAATGGTGACAACCTCTGTTGTTACCCATGTCTTTATTTTGGCTGCCACCTGCCCAAACCCTTTGCCTGTTCACTCACTGTTTCTCCTGGAAAGCAGTGAGCCCTGTGCATCATGTCATGGGCATGAGCCAAGCAGCCTGTCTACAGAAACCTGCATCACTTAGTCCAGAAACCGTGGTTTTTGGATGCTTTTCTCTATCAGCAATTTCACCCTGCCTGTCCTGATGTCTTAGCAGTTGACATTCTTCAAAGAAGGATTACTTTAAATATCACCAATTCCTATAAGCAATGGAGGATAATAGCAAAGCAGGGGAAAATTGGGTCATTCTAATGCTCTGATGAAAACCAACAGGGACAGCGCACTCAGTGACATGGGCTGCCTCTGTGAAACCAGGACACAGTGCCCTGCTCTCCATTTGCACATAGCTGTCTTCTCTTCCAGGAAAGTGTGAAGCACAGAGAGTTCAAATAAGTTATTCAGTAACTCCAAAATTTGACTGGCCTGAGGAGAAATTAGTTGGCTTAAATGAAATGTCATTAGGATTTGAGCAGTCCCTTGTACAAGGGCATTTTCAGAGGTTCTCATTCTGTACCACAGCCTGAGGCAAGACCCTTACACAATTGCCCTTTTTAACCCTTGTTAGTTATTTACAAAGATGAGCTATGAGAAATTTATGTAAGGATGTGGGGCTTGTAAGACTGCAGCAGGGAAAACCACAGATCAGGAGGAAGAGTTGCAATAGGAAGACTCTCTCCATGGCTGTCACAGGCTTATAGTCCCAGATGTTTGTCTAACCTAGTTTTGAAGCCTTTTAAAATGTACTGCATGGAGAGGGCGGTGTCTTGTTTTAGCACTATTCCCACTTTTTCCTATCTTCAACATTAGAAAAGCTGTTCCTTAATGTCCAACCTGGCTCTCCTTCAGTATGAACCAGTTTCCTCTTGACATAAGGGTAAACAAATTATACCCATAATTTCTGTTGCAGCCTTTTATATCCTTGCAGACACTTATAATTTCTATCCTGGCTGTCTGCCCCTTGGTTTAAGCAATGCCAGTTGAGACCTACTCATGAGTTCAGTGGAACTGCAGTGGAACTGGCCACAGGTGTCTGTGGGAGCAAGAACAACTATTAAATGCTGCTTCTCAGAAAATATGGGTTGTGGCTCAACATAAAATATTTGGTGGAATTGTACAACAGGAGTATCATCACCACAATGTAAGTAGCTGCTGTAAACTGGAGGAAGGATTCCTAGAAGGTATTTCAATAATCTGTGGTGGTTTTGGTGCTAGTGGGATGCAGTGGCCCCTGTGCTCTGGGGATGATCAGCAGGGTGGCTGCAGGGTGCCCTCAGTGCACAGATACAATTCACAGAGTGAATTATTTACAATGAACAAGGCAGGTGACACATCGTGGAATATCCTCTGGCACCCACTGCTTCCCCAAAAATAAGTCACTGTTCAATTGGCTTTTGTAGCTCTGAGTGGCTGGGGCTGCTTGGCCCCTTTGCTGCCTGGCTCAGGCTGGGTGGCTGCTGTGACTCCAGCACAGCACTTGCATCATGGATCGTGTCTCCCTCCACTGCACGAACCCGTGTGCATTACCTTTGTGCACAACGACAAATCCAGCGCGATACAGAGCTCACTTTCCCTGCATAATTAGTTTGGAATCCGATACCAACATCTTAATTAGGCCTGACCCCTGGAGTATTGGACCTAACATCATTCGCCAGCTCCAAAATATGGTTACATCCATACTACAAATAAGCATCCTCCGAGCAGCTGTCGTTTCTGTATGAGTAGTTTCAGTGTCATTCTCCTCTTACAATACAGCCAAGTGCAGGAATCCTTGGGATGCTGCTGCAGCCCCACACCCCTGACTGCCCTACACGTGGCTGCACTCTCAGTGCATTCCTGCATCAGTGCCAAAGCTGGGGTTACACTCACTTAAGATAACCTATTTAGTTAAACTAGGCTGACTGCAGCAGCATGCAACTCACCCTGGACTCGCCATCTAATTATATTCCCAGCAGATTTTCCGGGAAAGAATTCTCGGGAAAGATTTCCCTGAGCTTCCTGCAGTCACTGCTAGCCAAGCTGAGCAACCTCTCAGCTCACTGGGATCTGCCTGCAAGGGCTTCAGACACACCTTTATCTCTAGGAAAGACACCAAAAGAAGCAGCTGGGGAGCAGTTGAGATCATAGGCTGAGTGTGGACCTCATAAAACATCCCCACATTTTTAGACATGAAACACTTCACCGGGGAGCAGCGTCTCGGGTTTGTAAGCAGGGCTATATCCCTGAGCGCAGGCAGAGCCTGGTCCCTGAAGCACAGCACAATTTTCCTCCAAGGAAAGCAGCCCATACATTATGCAAAGAATTTACTGTTAGTTTTGAAATACTGAATGATACGAAGAATGAAACACGTGTCAGATGTTAGCCATGACACTTAAAGTGCTACTGGAAGAAATGCAGACAGTGCAGCAAGAGGGGTGATAGAAAAGAAGAGCAAAATAGCATCTGTATTTTCTTTTTTCTTTTTAAAGCAAAGCTTTTAAATGCACTTTGTTTAATTTTAAAGACCCGAATCCAACCTATAGGTGTTTCATGTAGTGCCCTTATTTTTGAAGTTAAGGCACATAAAAAACAAAACCAAGCTCAGCACCCAAAAAACTCTCAATATTGCTTTGACAGAATTAGCATTCACACAGGAAGCAGATACAAGCCAGCCTTGCTGCCATTTGGGTTCTGGTTCTCTCATACTCTGGGGAGGCAGAAGAAGAAACTCACCTCCACCTTGTTGCTGGAGTTAATTTGTTTTCCCATCTCTGTCAGATTGTGGCAGTCGGGAATCAGGTCCCAACTCTTGTGTTGCTCGTTCACTCCCCGGCCGAGGGAGAAGGACTCCCTCATTCTGCTATTTCCTCTCACCCTGGAACATCTCCCCTGTCCCTGAATTCCTCCCTATTACTGTGCTGGCAATAACTAACCTCACCACCCTTCCCTGGAATAGCAGCGGTAATTTAGCGGTGCCTGAGTTATGGTCAGGCTCTCACACCGTTTGAGGCAATGGGAGTCCTGCCATTAGTTTCACTGGGTATTTACTTGCCATTTCACTCCCATGGAAATTCCTGTTTCCTTAATACACCGAATTACCTGGGAATGTAGGTGCTGTGATTCATTTTTTATCTGATGTCTTCTCTCTTGACCCTATAATGTAAAGCTTTGTAGGAAAGGCTATAGAGTACGAGAGGAGTTCAATAACCACCTTTAGCAGAGAACAGCATTTCTGTGCTCAGAAGAGAGCACAAACGAAATGGAGCCAAATAGCCACAAGAATCTTTTTATAAGCTGAAAAGTATCCCCAGTGCTGCAGTCAAAGGGATGGACACATCCCCCATTTACTAGACCAAAAATTAAAAAGGAAAAATGCGTGTTCATTACATTATTGAAAAGGCTGTTTGAAAGTCTTTCACTTGCCTTAGTCTCAGATTTTCCTGTAATAATTAACATTTTGACTATTAGAAGTCTCCCCATTAAAACCTGAGATACACACAGAACACAAATACATTCCTGTGCTCGCACATACAAGTACAATTTAAATCACTACGGCACAATTAAAAAAACCCCAAACCTTTCTACATTAGGAAATATGTGATAGATCACATTTTAATTAACTTTATATTAAACCCTGATGATACAAAGATCCTGGAAATGGTCCATGAAGCCTAGTAGCCTCCAGCAAAGGACACTTGAAAGTAGCACAACACTTGTCTTCTCTGAATATGTGACCTTGCCCCCAGCATGATATTGATTGACCTCAGCAGCACACGAGGGCTCTGCCCAGCCCATTCCACACCAGTTTGCTCCAGTCCTATCCTGAGCTCTACCAGCCAGAGAACAGAGTAATCCCCACCACTTTTCAGAGCTGGTGCTGGTTTACAGATACCACTACAACCTGTCACACCAAAAGGCAAAGCTTCTATTGATTTAAGGAAGAGGAGGATTAGGACCTGTGGTTTTTCATTTTATTTTGAATGTTTGCAGACCTCTCTTGTTATAGTTACGTTATTTGTGCATGTATTAGCCCTGAGACTGGGCTGTGTGATTAGTTTCTGTCAATAATAGGAACTGACGAGCCTGTTTAAATCCACACTGCCTTGGCATTAATGTTTCATATACACACAAACATCCTCTGCCTTCCAAGAGGAAAAGAAGTTGGTTTACTCAGAAAATCTTCAAATATGGCCAGCCACACACCTCCACTGATTCCCAGCTTGAATTTACATGGACTTGTAAAACAAAAGGAAAAACAATAAAACTAGATGAAAATGCTTATACAGTATTTCAATCCTCTCATTAAGACTGTGCAGCAACTTGCCACAAGCTCAGACCTATCTAGCCATCGTGTCTTGGGTTTGATTTGTGACACTGATCATCCAATTTTATGAAAATGTGAAATTTTAAAAACACTCTGAAACTATAAATAATTTAACCACGTCCTTAATTTTACACAGTGTCAGTGCAGGAGATTTAAAAAGCAATAAACAAACTTGTTACTGCAATAGAATCGAAGACAAATCATAAACCCACTAAAGTTACAGAGCTAAAATATGGTGTGGAGAATGGACAATGGCAACATTTATTCAATAAGACTCATTTATATGTAAAAGATTGAATAAAAATATATACCAGTATGCAGGCACAACAAATTATATAAGAGAAAAAAAAGTTTTATGGGCAAGATGTTTTATATTATGCATGCAAACATCATAGCTGTACGGGCAAAGGTGTTAACCACATCTGCAATCATGCTGTAAAGTGCCACAGAGGTGATGGGAAATGTGGCACTAGCCATACAAAGGATGACATCTTAATAGTTTTCTGTAATAAGCCAACTGCGAGAGCTACTCCTATTTACTATTTGTCTTTTTCCCCTGAGATATAAACCCAGTCCTCTATCTGCTTATGAAATCTAAATATCCAAAGGCCTTTTCTTCAAGAATGATGGTGTATTAATTCTGATGGCTGGGTCAAATTTCAGCCTGGGTAATTGCTTTCTGCTAAGACATAGTTAAACTTATAGTTTTAATTTAAAGATGCTCCTCCACAGTCTGCTGCCTGTGCTGTATTCAGCATACAGTCAAACAATCTCCACTGTGGGAATAAGTATTTTAACGTGTTACTTGAGTCCTGCTAAGGTTTACCTCAGCTACTAAAATTACAAAGGCTTTATTTAATAGGAAAGGTCACCTTTACTTCCTCCGCCACAAATTTGGCCCAAATATTTGCTACATCTAGAGATTGTTTGTGGATATTATACAGACACAGACCAACAGGTAGAAAGATGCTGCAGGTTTTTCTTTTCAAATACTTTTGCAGAGTTAACATGGGACATGGCTCAGGGTAAGTGCACTGCCACAAATGTTAGGGGAGCACCCAGGCAGATTTGCAATTGTGGTAACTAACGATCTTGTGGCAATCAATCAATTAACTGAATGTGAAAAACTAGTGAAGACAAGCTTGCAGATAAGAGTAAACAATCTGGGCTGGAATTGTGGAGGAGAAAGTGAAATTCCATTTCCAAGGCTGTCGGAGGGATTTAAACGATCACTCAGGAGAAAGGTTTTCTTTTTTCCCTTTGTTTTTTCTTTGTTTTCTCCAGGCTGAGGGTTTCCATAGATCTTCTCATTGATCTGAAGTGGCCAGGGGCAGAAAAAGCCAATTTTGTCTGCATTAGCTTGTCTCCCTTCCACTATAGCTTAACACAAAGAGAAATGCCACCCACACCCCAGAATGACTCCATGCCAAAGGCTTGTCTCGGAAAGCAGGATTCAAGCCAGGCACTTCAAATCTGAAAGTCAAATGCTCTCAAAACCAGTGGAGGGAGAGATCCTGAACTGGTACCAGCCCACACACTCCTGAAGGCAGAGGCTCCAGGCGATTGCCACGAGCAAAGCATGGAACAACTCACCCATGCAATAAGTGGTGTTGAGGTCTGGATGGGTTTTCCTCTCCCACCTTTATTTTTTAATTTGCAAAAGCATTTCCCACCCAGACTTTTATTCTGTTACTTGATAGCTTAAAAGTAAAAATTCCCATTATATAAGGTACCCTGGAAGGCCAGGACACAGGGCCCTGCAGGCGGGCCAGCAGCTATGTGCATGGAAGGGGATCTTGCATAAAAGTGTTTAGTTCTCTGCTTGTAAAGTCTCCAGCAGCAGCCTCTGAGGGGGCTGCACTTGTCCAATTACATTTAGAAAATGCCTCAAAACCAGAACACATTTTTTTTTAACAGAGAAACTCTCCTTTTTCCCTCCAGTCCCCCATCCCTCAAATGAGCTAAAGAGCCCATTTCCCAAGACTGTGGAACTGAATTTGCCTTTTGAGAGGAGTTCAAATGTTTTGTGGCCGAGGAGCACTCGCCTGCTGCCTTCCAGCTCTCACTGAATCCCAGTGGCAGAGAATATTTTTGTGGGAGAAGACCCGAAACCCATACTGATGATAGATGGTCCTCAGTCCCCACTGAAAAGGGGTTCAGGACTGCTTCCTTCTGTGCCCTAAAGTCAGCAGGAGCTAGAACAAGAAGTGCCATTTATAAATCTCTCCCTGTTTGCACCCTATGCAGAGGTTATCTGGTTTGCCTTTCTTCAGCGCTGCATACAACTATCACAAAGTACATCAGTGCAGCCATACAGTGTCATTTTTGTAATTAAAGCCCCTGACATTGACTTTCCTGTTTAACCTGCTGTATTGGCACTGCTCTCTGTTCTTCCTTTAATGTAGCTGCTGATCTTTCAAAGATCTTGGTTGCGTCTCAAAAGCCAGCTGGAGGTGGACTCTTCAAATAGAGTCAAAGAAAAATCGACACGGGGAAAGTTAACTAAACTTTAACTCAAAGAAAAGTTTTCTCTTCAGTTTGGAGCAAATACTGAGACCTGCTTTATTACAAAGCCACTCTGCCATATTGCTGAGGGCTTATGTCTGACTTAACACATACACAGTTAATCGCCTGGCCAAAAGAGTTGAAACCTGGGAAAACGAGAAAAATAGTCATCATAAATGTCATATTAAAGGGGAAGATCACAAGTTGTGAAGTAGAAGGTTGAATTGTTCCTGTATCTTTATTTAATCACAGCAACTGCATTCATTCTGTAGACTGCAACACAATGGGGCCATGTGTGTTCAAACAGGAATAACTATAAAAATACCAGACAACCAGATCAAGAGACGCTTCAGTGGGAAAGTAAATTCAGATGGAGTGAAATCTATAGCACACTTTGCCTGCTGAGTATTCACACATATAAAAATTGACGTTCAGGCTCAAGCATACATAAATGCCACTGCATAAATGATCCTGGAAATTTCTGACTGTATTATGATAAAAACACATTCTTTTGCTGGCATGTTTGCAGTAGTGTAATGGCTCACCAGAGTTAAGTGCTCAGGGGAAGAATTTCCTGGGAGACCATGGGGTGCTGGTGCATGAAAGGGTTTTAGGCAGCTTCTAAAATATCTGTCCTCTAAGGGCAGCATTGTGCTGGCAAAGAGGCCAGATCTGTCCTTGAGTCATATTTAATGGCATAAATCTCTAAGTACTTCCTGAGCCTTGAAACAGAAGATACTAGAAACAGGACTACCCAAAAATCATCTCTGCAAACTGAAGAGGCATCTGATAGTTACATGATAAGAAAATCCTTGATCTTTGGTCTTGTTGATATAAATTACACATCTTGGGGCTGCACATATTTATGTAGCTTTAGTCAACTAATAGGAACTATGGGTTGGTTTTCGTAGCTCTATTTGCTTTCAAATTTAGAATAATTAATAAACCCTTGGGCACTCATTCTGGAAACTGAGACTGCCTTATGAGATTATCTGCAGCTCAATAGTCAGGGGACAAGGGAAATAAAAGGATTCATATTACGAATTTTATAATGACTTACTGCTCACTTATCTGAAAAATAGTTGGAGTCATAATTAGCCAGCCTTTTCGGTGCTTTAACTTGCAGAGATTTCTATCTGCTGCACACCTTAAAATTTGCATTTTAATGGGCTAAAGATGTATATCAGTAATAGCACCAACGGATGCTCTCTTATCACTAGTATTAATATAATATATAGCTTAGGAGGCCAACCTATCCACACTACAGCAGGTTTGATCAATAAAGAGAACAGAGTGACCAAAACAAGTCAAATCTAAATGTCACTGTACTGACATGCCTCTAAATAACAAACTCCAGCCTGCAGTCTGAGGTCAAAACCGTATCAATGCCGTGAACATGCAGATGGTTCAGCCAGATGTGGTAAATACAGGGTTCATTTTCACCTGTGCAATTGTATGAGGAAAAGTTCAATACAAAATGCAGCTGCCTATGGTGGAGAGCAGATTACTCACTAACAAACCCCCAAATCCTAAGCATCATATTATGGACATTTTAATTTTTTTTTCAAGAAATAAAAGGCTTGACTCCAACTAAGGCAGAATAATATTCTGGTTCCTGCTTATTTTTAATTCTAGACCTGTAATAGAACTAGTAACTGTTAAGGAGGTTTTTTTCCCTTCAGCTTTTAGGAGCAAATCCAACTTCTCTTGACCAGAAAGCAGTGTTACTGCTCCCTCAGCATAATTTCCATAATCATGGCAGCAAGGTGGGGAAAAGAAAATAAGTCTGACAAAAGAAGCTACTGGTGAACAACACAGCATCATCTCCACAGCTCCCTTGGTGTGGCTTACCTGGGAACACTCCGAGTACCACTAGGTTTTGGCCTAGTACACAGCACAAAACAATTTCAGCACCGTTTACCATAGATTAACTACCAGTATGGCAGTATTAGCAGAGACCAAAGGAGGCAGCAGCACAAAAATCCAGCGAGAGAATGAATTATTTGTTAATTTACAATACCATTTATATATCCTAGTTCCACAAAGCGATTGGACAGTGTTCACATTTCTCCTAGTGTGACTGGCCAAAGTTCTAGACACACATTTTGAAATATTTTGTTACTGTACCATAAACACAACTGGACAAAACCACCAGATGTGAATGCTATTTACAAAACCTATCTTACTGTTTTCATAACTTATGTGGTAAAGAAAAAATTCTCACAGAATTAATGCAAGAAGCTGAGAAATTCTTCTAGCGGCATTTCCGTATCCACATACCAGTATTTCTATACTGATGGTTAATCCATGGCAATATATTATATTATTATATGTTAATTTCATACATATATATTCAGTTTTTTCTGCTATGCATTTAATCTGAACAGGACAGGTAGAAATCCTGATGAATACCCAAGCTGAGAACAAATCAGCAACCGCAGTGTCCAGGAGAACTCAGAGAAAATATTTTATGCCCTTCTCTTCCGGTTCAACAGAGACAAGAAAGAAAACGGAAAACAGAAAAAGCACCACAGAGGAACAAAAAAACCTAAAAAAGAGAAACCACGCACACACACAAAGAGGAAACAGTAAAACAAATTTATTTTCATGTACTGCGCTGTATTTCTGCCATCCCTTTCCGACTCCCCACATGTTCCCCCTTTTCCTGCCCTGAGAAAAACCTGAGCTCCAAGGCCTTGCGGTCTCTCTGCCTCTGGTCTCTCTTTGCCTCCTCTGCCTCTCGGGGAACTGGCTGGTCATTGTGTATTAAAGGTTCCTCTGAAGCCACCATGCAGAGAGCCTTCTCCCTCCTTTATCGTCACTGTGTTGCAGAGCCCATCTAGCCGGAGTTGGAGCATGGGGCCGCCCGAAATGGCTACCGGGAGAACAGAACAGGCGCTCTCCCCGAAATCGGCCCCGTTGCACTCTCTGGGGACAGCTGCGGCTCGCCACACCATCGCAAGGAACAACTACCGCAACGTTTTCGTAGTCTTTACATAAGCAAAACATGAAAATTGCCAGCTATAACTTGCATCAGCGTTGTGTCTGGATCCAAATTTCTACAAGAGTTCAGTGGAAGTAGAAGTGATTCTCCAGCTTGAAAGGTGAGCTGTCTTCCTTAGACAGGGAAATTAACTGCCACTCACAACATCACAAACGGTTAATTTCCTCAAGATGTAGGCAAACACCATTATTTTAGAAATACTCCCATTTTTAGAGTTTTATATGTGCCATCCTGATTACAGTTTATAACAAATCTGCTGAAGCCACTTCTTCCAGGTGGACACTGACAAAAGGAAGAGGGTGAGAAAAGCTGGCCACAGAAGAAAGATGGAAAATGCAACAATAAGTGATGGAGGCATTCTGACACATGAAGGGCTTCATCTCCAGATGATATATTCCTCTGACATAAAGAATTTGAGAAAATGACATATTTTTCTCTTTAAAGATCAAAAGAAACATTTAACTTGGGAAGATTGGATTAAACAGGGATTAAGTTCACTGTTGAAACTGTCACTCCATGGCTGGAGGGAACTGAGGGGCTGAGCTGCCTCCTTCTTGCCATGTTTTCCAACGTGCTTCTCTGAAATAATTTCTAGTGTTAGCTTTGCTTAATTGTGCATCAAAATGGTGGGGCTGGGAAGGGAGACCAACACTGCTTCCTCTCCTCAAACCTGGGAAAGTCGTGGTATCAGCAGCTGACATAAACTTGAATAGTGGCAAAACTGCAGACAAGGAGTAAACTTACAAGAAGACAGAAAAGAAAACTCAGAGCTATATACAGGAAACTTAGTATTTCTAGTGAGTGAAGTCTCTGGAGAAAATCCAAGAAACATCTCATATTTTAGTGAGGATCTATGGTAAATGTGTGTAATTCAAGGGCACATAATTCAACCACAGGCCTGAATAAAACTGCTAAAGCCTTTCAAACACTCTGGTCTTCCAGCAAGTTTAAATGCTGTTTGAAATATCCAGCGCTTTGAGGGCTCTTTGCAATGGCAGCAAGTTGCCTTAAAGATAACTGAAATAAGCCCCAAAGAGAACTACAGAAACAGAGCCTGGCTTGGAGTTTTGATTAAGACTGTCTGGAAAACAAAGATTCATTTCATAAATGGAAATGGATTTTAATTTGCATTGTAATTGAAACAAGACACTTTGAGAGAAGCAGTAGAAGGAGGAATAGAGACAGAAAAGGGGGCAATATCCACACTGTGGCCTGGTGATTACCACCCTCACTGCAGTACAGGAGGTCTGGGTTCAAGTGCTGCAATCCTTAAAGTACCAAACTCCTGTCAGTCCAATAAATTGTTACTCTTAAAATAATCACAGAAGGACTCGTATCAAATGGGAAATTTCTGTATCAGAAGATTACTTTAACCACTTTAATCAAAAGACCTACTACTTCTCCTCATCAACAATTAGGAGCTTTTCAGAATATTCCCAAAAGGGAGCTTGGATGCCTCTTATTGACAACTCCAAGACCACATGTTACTTGATGCCAGTCATTAAGAGATTTTCCTGCAACTAAAACTTCCTCATTTCAAACCCCATGAGGTTCTGCAGTAATCTTTCATCTCTTATAGTTAGGACAGTCCTTCACATCTGGAATTAACTCCTATTGGCAGCACTGTTGAGCTGTAACTGCAGAGGGAATGGCATCATCCTTGAAAATGAAGAGCAGGTTTGGGGCTGTGCTGGTCAGGTGTGCTCCATCAATCTGAGTTTCTTCAACCACAACTCTTGCTAACTGCTCTTTTCTCAGTGTTGTGTTGGTACAGGGAAATCATCGAACCAAAGCCAAAAGATGTTGAGGATGTTTTTTTGAGGTCAATGGATTATAGATTTCTCTCGGGAAACACACACCCTAGAAGATGCTTATATTGTTTTTTTTCTTTTAATCTAGAATTATCCAAGTGTTAATAAAAACTTAAACCCCCCAAAACTTAAATTATATGCAATAAAGCCAAATATCCTAACTTTTGTCAGCTAGTATCTGTCATTCTCAGTAAGAGTAATCAGCCATAAGTTTTCCGGAGCCATTCAGCCTCCCAGGTGCAGGTGAGTCAGGGATGCCACGAGTAGGAGAGGACCTAGATGCCCCACTGACCAGCTCAGTTCATGTATATCACTCATCAGTCGATGATGATATCCTGTTACTGCAATGAACTTCTTGGAACTATGAGTCAGAAATCCTGGTTATAAGCCTTGAATATCCCATGGCCTCATTTCACTGTAATCTGCAGCAATGAAAGGTGTTTCTCCCCATGTTTACCTGGAGGTAAACATAAAAGGAGACTATAAAGTGTCTCATGATCTACCAAGAGCAGGGAAATGGCACTGAAACTTGGGAAGGACATTTTCAAAGCCACAAATCTCATTTAGGAGCATAGCTGTGTCTTTGAACATGTCCCTCAGTGCTTGAAGTTGGGCTCCAAAAGGAAATTCAGCTCCTGCCCAACTGATCTGGAACCTGCTGGCTCTTGTCACCAGCCTGATTTACCATCACAGAGAAACCCCCTCCATCTATTTCCTGAAGAGATTATATTTTAAAACACCATTTAATGAACTTGTGAAGCCTTCACTATATGTTTAGGTAGAAAATCCAATCAAATAGTGCCTGTCCTGCTCCTTTCCTTTCAGCTTTCCTGAACTGCCTTTCAGCTCTGTTTTAATCTTTTCTTTGTGGAATTTCTCAGGAATGATACCATCTCATCTTTTATAGTTCTGGCTCTCCTGGCCAGACCAGCACAGCAGTCCAGGTCAGGCACTCGACCACAGCCACCATAGATGGGATGCCAGGTCAGGACCATCTGGAGCATCTCAAGCTCACAAATTCTGTGGCAGGTTATAAAACAGGTAAAATAAGGGGATAGTTGGATTTGGTCTGAAATGGCACAAAAGAAACCAGAAGATGATCACAAGAACCAGACTCTCCACTTGCATTAAACATCCATTTTCCAATCATCTGCTGTGGTATACAGCTCTCTGTACAAGGCTGATCATGAATTTTAAAGCCAGTTCCTTGACTGTGATTAGTTTTTGGTTGCCTCAACTTTCTCTGTTTGAGATGCACATTCAAAAACTAAGAGAAGTTTATTGTTGCCTGGGAAAACTATAGACCACTTGGATTTAATTGCACCACGCTAAGGCACAGCTTTGACTTGTATGTACCTTACTCAGAAAGTTAAATGTTTTCATCATTCGGCCATACTCAACAGTTAAGACTGGCAGTACTACTCATTAAACACACAGATGTTACAGAGTTTGATTAGGGAACTGGGACAAACAGCCCAAGTTTCATTAGCATGTGGAAAATAAGGTAGCAGAGCTGAAAATGCACAAAGAGTTACTTAAGGACTAACCCTGAAAAATCAGAGCCCTGTGGAGAAAAGCTCAAATACGAAACACCTGGGAGGCACCCAGGGAAGTGGGTTTTATTCCCAAAGCCAAGCAGAATACAGCTGCCTCCTCCCCTCATCACAGCTGCTTGAGTGAGGTTCAGGTGGGTGTAGAGCATGAGCCAACCCAGGCAGAGAAAGTAATCTTTACACCTTCCACAAAATCAAAGTTTTTACACACACCTGCCAAACAAGATGTACTTTCAAAAAATAACAGATATTGCATAGTTCCATTGGGGTTCTTTCTATATATGAATGTTTTTAAAAAAGTAAAATTAAAAGGGGTGAAAAACAAACAACATAATTGTTTTCCTGTTTAGAGTATCATTCAAATACTCCTTTTCTTTGCATACGGTGAAATTAAAGACCGAAGGTGAAAACTTTTTTGTTTTAGTGACCTCAACTCTCCTCACAAACAGCTGGATATTTTGTTTCACCAGCATCTGAGACACTCAGTGGATTTGTTCTTTTATTACCACCTGACAAATGGAAACATCCATCCTATTTCAGCAAACAGAGAACAGACTGACTGGACATGAGGTGTGTGGCTGAGCCATGCAATCCTAATCCAAGACCTCTTCTATTAAATCATCCTTCCATAGACTCCCATCAATGCATATGGGCCTGTAGGATTTAATCCACACTGAGCTGTCCCATGGGTTTTAGTGTTCCCTGGGTGCTCCAAAATATATTTGAAATTTGAAAAATGGTTAATTTTGAGATTCACATGTGAAAATCTTTAACCTAAATACACATCAAACCCCCTGTATAGACTAGAGAGAGAGTAGGAATTTAATACTTAATAGAGCTGTGATTCTCTGTTTGTCTTTGAGACTTCAATTACAATCATCCTTTCTATTTTTATAAGGTCTGTCCTTGGCCACAAGAATATCTTGTGAAACTCCTGAAGATCTGACTGTTAGATTCTTTGGTCACTTCTTCCATCAAGCCACACTTGTGAACCCCCAGGTCAGTTTACTGATTTACTGCCAAAATGCTACCAAAAAAATCATAGACAGGGTCCCAACACTCAATAATTCCTTTACTTAACATTCAGTGTTAGGGAATGAAACAGAAAGGAAAAAATTAAGAGAATGAGGCACAGTCTTTATAAGCTTTCATTGCTGGAAAAATGTGTGAAGTCTTGACTTCAGACTTTTCCAAATGATGCAAAAGAAATGGATTTAAAGGCTTTCTCCTTTAACATTTAACCTAAAATGCTTTCCTTACTGAAATATGACTGCAGATTTTTGAATTTGTTAGGGAAAAAAAGATAGCTTGGCTTAAGTTAGAACTCCCTAAGTTTCCTATTGACAGGAAGAGTAGCAACGAGATCCCACCAGGGTCCAGACCCTTCAGGGCTGGCTGAAATGCATCACTGCCCACTGGAAATAACCACAGTCCAGGCAGGGTTTTTTCCTTATATGCTTGTATTTCCTACAATGTAAGGGATATACCCAGGCAGGTTGTATGTGGTCATGATGAGTGGGTGTTATTTCTTTCTCTGGTATTTCTGTTACTGTGGAAGAGGGAGAAAAAGTATCAAGTGCAAGGAGGAGATAAAAATCCCAGGTGGCTTTCAAATGTCCATCTATACATGTTTCTGAAACTCACATCTTTCACTATCCTTGGTCCACTCAGAGGATGACTTGGAAAATGGAGCCAGTAGGAAGAAAGAGGAGATAAATTAATGTGTGATGTATGTCTGATGAGCTTTATAGATTGAATCACAGGATGGTTTGGTTTGAAAGGGACCTCAAAGATCATCTCATTCCGACCTCCTGCCATGGGCAGGGACACCTTCCAGGTTGCCCCAAGCCACTATCCCAGGGTGCTCCAAGCTCTGTCCAACCTGGCCTTGAACACTTCCAGGGAAGAGGCAACCAGAGTGCCCCCTCACAGTACAGATTTCTTCCCAATACCCAGCCTGAACCTGCCCTCTGTCAGTGTGAAGCCATTACCTCTTGTCCTAGATGAGCACTTCTTTAATGTGCTGTGCCTGAAGCAACTGTTTAAACAGCATTAAGCAGCTGAAGGACAAGTTCTGCACCTCCCAGCCAGCACCAGGAGTACCTGAGGGGGTAACCCAAAACGTGCATTAATACTGCAGCTCTGGGGAGTACAGAACAAACTGCAATTTGGGTTAATGGCCACTGGTCCCCCAGGGAAATAAACCCATTGCACTACATCTGTAGTCCGTTTGGGATTTCACTTCAAAGTATTTATGTCTTCCCATGTCCTACTGGCATAAAGCAACTCTCTCCTCCACCAGTTTTATGAGGGTCTTTAAGTACACATAATTTTCAATGTAATTGCATAGGAAGATGTGCACATTAAATATTACATTTACTGATGTGTCCTAAGGTACGTGATTAACGGCTTCATTTTACCTGTCCTAAAAAGAGCAGAATTTTAATATAGAAAGCCGTGCAATCCAAGTTCGTGTTCCACAGGGGTTTTTGCAGGCTCAAATCCAAAATAAACTAATGAACAAATGAACTAGAGAAAATTCTAAAAACACACTCTGTGCTACTTTGGTTGAACCAGGAGAAATCCAGTGACCTGGGAATTAAATTGACGCAATTTGATACTTCTTCAGGACATAAATTTTGTTGAAAGTTAACTGCTTCAGTGCTCAAGGGACTTTTCAACCCCAGTCTTCAGTGGAAATAACATTCCAGCTTTTAAATCATATTAAAAACATAAATGGTACAATATAAATATAAAATTTCTTGCACTTAATTTAGAACAAATCCCGAGCAGGGTGTAAATGACATTGCTTGGGCCAAGTGGAGAAGACTCTTGGGGTCTGCTCTGAATTTCCTGGCTGACTTAAGGAGTGACTTTGGAGCGAGTTGCACAGGTCACCCTCCTCAAACACCTGTTAAGTTAACCTAAGTAAGGTACCCAAGTGTTGGTTAATCAAGTGCCTACACACCAACTGCTTTAGTTTATGCACCAAAGCTTAAACCCCCTTTGATCACTGTTAGGTCAGGTTAATATCTGTTGGTCAGCTATAACAATGCTCTAGTCCATGGCTGTAATTAGAGTAGTTTTATAATTGACAAATCCGCAACATTAATTCACTACGCAAAATATTTACAACTGAGAGTCTCCATCCTTAGTCTATGGCCTTTTCTGGGAAATCACTTTTTATCTCAGCTCTCGCTGAGCTCCAAGACCCTCTTGGTGCACACATGGCAGGAGGTCAGGGTCAGAAGTGCCGCGTTTCTGCAGAGTTAGCGGGTTGCAGTAGATCTCTAACATGCAAGAGGGAGCATTCTGCAGAGTCAGCTGCCCACAATCCACCTCCAAAGTTTCAACAACACATCTCACCCAAAGGAACAGCAAGGCTTTGCCCGGAGTTGCACGTGCCAGGTGAAGCCCTTTGTGAGACAAGAACAAGATACAGCCATGAAGGAGAACTGACCACACTGCTCCTGCCACCAGCATGGCAAGGCAGAAATGAGTTCCCACAGCATCCTGCTCCACTCACAGCCCCTAGATAAAGCAAACAACTTCGCAGATGTAACCCCCAGATGAAGAGGGCAACTTTCTGGCTGTAACCCCAGCCCCTGGTTTCCCTCATCTCTGAGTCCACACCTATGAGTTTTGTTCACTGTTACCTGGTATTTGGCAGCTCTCAGGGCTTATTTGATTCATGCAGCCTCCTACTGTATAAAAATCCCCATGATTCACCTTAACTCCTCTGCCTCCAGAAATTGCTCCCTCTGCTCCACTTCCTAAGCTTCCCAGCATGGCATATTGTAGTTCTCCAACAAACCACTCCAACCTAAGACAAAGTCAAAACTAACCTTCTTTTCCCTCATTCAATAACTTCTACAAATTATTTCAGTTCCAATTATGAGCCCCTGAGATCCCTTGTACCCTCCCACCTCTGCAGCTCCCCTTTTTACAAGGAGGCTCATATCTTCCCACTGCTATCTTCCTGCTGTCCTCCTGGCAGCAGCCCACCCAGGCCCCTCCACTCCAAGCTGCTTGTTCAGCTGAGCACCATCAAGCCAGAGCAACAGCAGCCTAAAGGACCTGGTAGAAAGAAATCTGAAAAGCATAAATCCATTTCAGCACATAAAAAAAAGGAACACTTATTAAAGCTTTTGTGGTTGTTTTGAGTACCCTTGTGATGGGAAGGACATAAGGGGATTTAATGCATTTTTGGGGGTCCAATAAGATTCCCCAGATCTCATACAACAATTTCAAAGTTCAAAATAGCTGGGCGTTCTTGAGCCCCTGCTCTATTTCTTTATTTAGCAAAAAATGAAATAAAGGAAGATACTAAAACCAGAAACATTAATTCTAGGTGAAACTGTGTTTTGCAACTTCTGGAAGTTATCTTGTACCAGTCATCAGTCTTACTTGAAGCAAGAGTATCTTTTTAAAGAAATCCCCAAACCATATGTTTGCATCAGATTTATTTGCAGACACTGGTAGATGATTACTGTGAAAACTTTGAAGAATACTGGAGATTTCACTAAAGGAGACTGAAAGAGTTTTTCAGAATCATTGTTTTATTAACACACGAGAATAAATAATTTAAAACTCTGAGCATAACGTCTGTGTTACTATATCAGGGAAATATGAGCTGTAGCATGCATCAGTGCCTGAATTATTCAAGTATCTGAAATGCATCTCATGACTTTGATACAATCCACAAAAAATACTGTGGATTTTTATCTGAAGATAGGAGTTAAAGATGAAAACAAATTGCTGGCAGATTCAGTTGGTAAACATCCTAGATAAAAATGTTAGATGAGATCTTCCTGTTTAACTTTGCCTATCTTCTCTCCCAACAGAGAAAATTATTTAGTAACAGAGGAAATCTCTGAAGTCTGTTTGATTCAAACTACAAAAAGTAAATTTAAAATATGAAACTAAGCATTCCTAAACTTATTCAGACTTCTGGCCTTTGGGAAGTACCAATGGAGAGCCTGTGACCCACCTGGTACTCCTTCAACCTCCCTTTGCCTAATGAACTTCACCACTGCAACAGAGACAAAGAAAGCAAAAAGCTGTATGTTTTACCAGCCTTAAAAACTCATCAATTTGTTCCCTTTAATTACTTTCTCTTAGCACTCCAGTGGGTCAAGGACACTAGCATGCTGCAGCATCTGGGATTCATGCTGTGTTTTCTGAAGAGAAAGAGTAAATGGAAGTAGGTGTTGACATTGCATAAGAAACGTGGTATTTCTCAGCAGACCTAATGGGTTATTACACAGGAACAAATGAAAGGTAAACTTTGCTGTGTGAGAGCCTTCTGTCAGCAGTAAGGTACAGAGAAGGGAAATGCTCAGGTTTAATTTAAAAAAAATACTGTCTTGATACAATTTATAAAATCAAATAATAGCCCAAATTGACTGAGGATGTAACTTGATATAATTTCACAAGAGTCATGCAGATTTGTAGCAGAAGTGAATTTTCTCAAACACATTTACTGTTAATGAAAAACTGCCCATGGAATTCTTCCCTTAGACATGGGAGCTGGCAAAGCTTTGTATATTGAATGGCTTCAGAGAGCACCCTGGTGACAATAATGCAGCTCAGCCCTGGATGATGACAGTGTCCTCCCTCCAGGACAGAGCAGAGGTGGCAGTGGTCAAAGTCCAGTGGCAACCTCTAGTTTTCACTCTTTGTAAAATTTTCTGTGTTTGTATATTGCCATCTTTTGGCAAATAAAGCCACAAAGTGCATTGATAGCATCTATTATTAGGCTGGTTTTGGAAGGAGCTTGTTTAATTTTAAGGCAAAGGGCCTTGGTGAAACACCCCATGAATTCCATCCATGGCCTTTGAGTTTTACAATTTATTTCCAGCAGAAATGGGACTATTAAATGA
The DNA here is from genome assembly GCA_013400235.1 of Oriolus oriolus. Taxonomy (NCBI): domain Eukaryota; kingdom Metazoa; phylum Chordata; class Aves; order Passeriformes; family Corvidae; genus Oriolus; species Oriolus oriolus. The sequence continues at coordinate 636,906 of VXBT01007841.1, forward strand.
CTGGACATGCAGCCTATTAAAACTGAAAAGGCAACTGCACATTTCAACCTTCCCCATTTCCTCCTTCCAATTCCTCTTTTTTTTTTTTGGAGGGGATATCCCCTTTAATCTTTTCCTGAAGAACTTTCACCTCACCAAAAGCCATAGAGCAACTTAGTGATGGAAAACGCCCTGTGTGTCGAAGTGGTGGTTTAGGTCACCTGCAGAAGCACTCTCAAGGGTATTAGTAAAAGTAGGGTTTGTATAAATTTGTCACCCATTCCCTGCCCAGGGCCCTTCCCTAATATAGCTCTGAGGGCTTTCTGTCATTGACACATGGGAAGTCATTCTGTCGCCTGCTCTAGAAAAATCCCAGTGAGACAACAAGGTAGGAGGGGTTTGTTCTTCCCTCTCTTTGCAGCTGCATGTGAGGACTGAAGGCCTGGTACCACACCTCCCCACTGTGAAGGGGCGCAGGGTAAAATGAACATCTGGGTAAGGGAGGGCAAGAAATGCCACTAAGCTCACTTCAATACTTAGAAAGGTTTCTGTGTGTTTTTTTGGATGTGTAAATTGCCTTCCTCTTCTTCTTTCCTACTTCCATTTGGAACAGAGAGGAAAAATGATAAAAATGTCCCCATTTTTCTTGTGCTGTTTCACATCTGGAAGCACACATAACCCTGGGGGTAAAGTGCTTGATCTTGTCACATCTTCAGTGTAATCACTTGAGACAACACCTGATGAGCCTGGGAGCTCCTGAGTGACATCCAAACCCCTGCCAAAATCCCTGAAACAGGGCCCCTTCCCCTTCTGTCAGAGGAGGGGAACCACATCCTCTTCAACCCCTGCTTTACATCCAGACAACACCTACAGTCATTAGCAAACTTAAAGAATAAGTGGCACTGATTTTGCAATTGCAAGCACACTTAACATTTTATCCTTGCTCTTTTTTTATCCTGTCCCTTCCAATAGTCATTAAATTTATTAAGTGGCTTCTACAAGTGACTCCTCTCTCTTCTAAAAACGACCAGATTATCAGCACAGAAAATATATCTAGGTTCAGTCCCTCTTTTCTTATCTTTTCTGACAAACCACTCTCCTTCACAGTTTTATCTATATAATTGATGACCCACACATGACATAATTTACAGCCCTCTCTAGCAACCTCCTAAACTGCTCACCAGTCATTCCAGGATCACACTCTTTCAATGCTGCTGCTCCAGCCAGACACTATAAACTGATTTTTATTTAATTTAGTCTATACAAGACTACAATGGAATAACCAAGAACAGAGGCTTAACTTTTCAGATTTCAGTAAGATTTCAGACAAAGTGTGCCAAAGGCCAAAAAAAAAAAATAAAAAAGGAAAAAGCAAAAGGAAAAAAAAGAAAAAAACAAAATCTAAAATTAATAGAATTATCTGCATTTATTGTTTGTGCACACAAAGGCACAGCTCAGCCTTTTGTGCAAGTGAAGGGAATTCAGGACTAGAAGACACACTAACAGATGGAGAAAAAGGATGCTGCTCTGGCTTTCTCTTCCCTTTCTCTTAATGCCTGGAAGACATTGTATTTATTGCTCTCCTATTAAGAAATCAGGAGCTGTGTCTCAGGAAGAAACCCCTTCCATCGCTTCTCCTTATGGTGGTTTGTGGCAGAAAAATGAACAGCATCAATCCTTCCACGAGCAGTAGAATGCGGCAGCAGATAGAAAGTAGCTCCTGCATAACAGAAACCATCATTATAGGGTCGGCAAGCATGAAAAAGTGCCTTTATGGGGCCTGAGATCAATTACAAGATCTCTATGAATTGAGGGGAAAATAGAGAGAAAGCCTCTCCCTACAATTACAGGAAAAATGAAAGGGCACAAATACATGCAGAGAGAGGAAAAACACAGTGACACGGTATCCTACATGGTGGAAATGCCAGAGCCAGCCCCTCATTCAGCTTGCTTTATGAATTCATTTTAAGCCAGAGTTGCAGCCTGAGTTTCTAATGTTCAGGCTAGCAAAGCTCACTTTCACCCTGAAAAACAGCAATCACTGCACAGTAACACTGAGCATATACAGCTTTCCCTTTCCTTCCTATTTCATTCAGATTATTTTATTAGGAATCTTTTTCTGCTGTGGTAGGCAGGATCCTGGGAAGAGGAGATAAATTCTTTTAATTACTGTGTCTCCTGTAGCTCGGCAGCGAGCTGTGGTGGGGCAGCGCGACGACCTGCCGACATGGAGGCATCTGCCTGGAACAACACAGAGGAGCCCCTGTCACTGCCTGAAGCTCCCAGAGACAAAGACTCAGAGCAGCCTAGGGAGGAAAACCGCTCTTGTAGGGGAGGCACTTGCTCCACTCCTGAACAACGTGAAATTTTATATTTATTATAGAAATTTTGTATTTATTTTTCAAGGCTCTGCTGTGTCCTCCAACTTTATCTTATAGGACTTGGAAAACCCATTGTTCCCTTCAGGCTACCTCCAACATCCTGAAAAAAACCATGGAAAAATACCCGCAACAAGCTGAAAATCAACATTTACCCTCCTTTTCTATAGCTATTGTTTAGGAATCGAACCCTGCAGACAAAGGTGTATGATCACAGCTCAGCATAGCAGAGCCGCCTGACTTATTTCTGACTTAAAATGGAAAATCTGCTGTTCTTTGATTTTAAAAAGTCCTTTTATTTTTAGTAGTGATGTATCAAATATGCATGAATGGGCACATGTCTTTTCCATTGAGTGATTCCAACCAGAGGGTTTGGCTCAGATCCTGCCACCCTCCTTGTTAGACCTTGAAAACAAGCTTTGAAATACGTGGAGAAGTTGCACAGAAGGAGTTGGAGAAAGGTCACAAGAAAAACGTGCCATCAGTAGGAGAGTGTCATGAGCTATAAATGGTCAGAATAGGTAACGATCAGGGAGACAAATTAATTTTCCTGAATTTCTTTCTCCTCCTGCAGAAAAGACCTAATTGAGGAGCATTTTCCCTGACCACTACACAAAACCTCTGGTGAACAAGCTCGTTATCCGGGTGCCCCACTGGGACCAGATTTGCCACATACTAGTTTTTAATAGGCAATTGCTGACTATTTGCAAATAAGTAGTTATCTCAAAGCGTGAGAATAAAGTTGGCTGTCCATATTTTTCTACTTTTAACTGAGAAGGAAAAACTATTGCTCTTTTTTCCTTCTACACAGCATCCAGAATCACCAACTGTGTTCCTGTTCCCTGCTCACCTCTTGCTCTGCAACATCACTCCAGTGTGGGTCTTCTTAGTGCCCTTGACCTGCCACAACTGACCACCACTAGCTTTGTCATCGACTTCAAGCAGGGAGGGAGGGAATAGCTCGGAATTCCATTCAAGCCTCTTCCCATTACCAACCCACAATATTTCATCACACTCGGTCCAGCACAGATTTGAGGAGAATCCCTCATGTTATCTCCAGATATGAGCTGGACATTTTAGGAGATGAACATTTTTTGCTGTTTAATTTGATGACATACATGGAGCAAGTGCATAAACACTTGCCTGGCAATTTAAATGCAGAAATTTTGTTTCCTTGCCAATTTTTAATATATCTGTTTAACTATTTTATCATCTGATTTCCAAATTACCCTTTCAAGCCTTGCAGCAAAATCTGCATAATTGTGATGGATTTTTCTTTCCCCTGCCTTTGTCAACAAATGCCTAATCAATTCTAGTAAACTTAAAAATCCAAACCACCAGAAACAGGCTAACAAGTTCTTCCAGCTATTTATCTAATTTGTATTGACATGAAAACTCATTAATTCAATCTAAAAGAATAAGTAAGACACTCAGGATTAAGGCATTTGTGTTTATATGTCCGTCCTGTTGTACATCAAAACAAGACCTTTGCAATGCTGGTCACATGAAAAAGCCATTAAATGATTTGCTACTGAGGTGGCAAATTTCAGCTCTGTCATGATAAATATGTTCATGATAAATGTGTTTGAAAAAGATAAAGCACAAGAGACTAAACTGATATGATAAGAGTGGCTTTCCCGATGTTTAAATGTTTATGTCACTGGATGCTTCGGACACTGATATTTATCTGAGGAGCTTAAATATTACCCTGCACTCCAACTCATCTTTGAGCTCAGTTTAATAGCACGCTAACCTCAGCTATGCATTTTATAAATGCATAGACCAACAGAGATCCTTCCTTCCCATCAACACACAGGAAATGAATGAGTGCATGAGTATTAAATCTACCCTGGCTTGAATTTCACCACCTAGAGCCACAAATGAAGCCTGCAGCAGTCAGAGATGTTCAGCAGTGCTGAAGATCACACTCCTTGTCAAGCTGTGCTACTTCTGGCTGTGATGCTGAGCACTGTCTGACTTTTCCATGCCCCAGTTTACCCATGTGTAAAATCTGCATGATAAAATGAAGGTGTTTGGAAATTAATTGATACTGGTAGAGCCCTGAGAATCTTGAGTGAAGAGAGCTTCAGGAATTTGTAATAGGATCATTAAGTGAAATGCCAGCAGAGATATTAAAAGCAGGGTCAAATTTTTCAAGCTATGAGGAAAAGTCAAGGAGGGAGGGCAGAGACATGAAGACCCCAGAAGAGCATGAAAGTGGAGAAGAGGCAATGAAACATCCTGTCAGACATCAGGAGCAGAGGCAGAACAAAGGTCTGAATTATTAACTCTAATTAGCAACTTAATAAAGAGACAAGTCTTTAAAAGTGAAATGCTTAGACTACTTTATGAAGGAGCTTGCGAGACACTGGTCACCTAAGGAGACAACAAATTGTAAGAGGGCAGGGGAGAGGCAGATTGTCCCCAAGCTGGAGTCGGGGTTAGCAGGCACATGGGCAGATGGCAGAGCCAGTGGGACCCTGCCAACAGAATGAGCTTCATGTTCCAGTCACTTTCTCTTGGGAACTTTTACCTCCTGAACAAATCAAAATCGTGTCCATGACCTTCCACTGATTTTAGGCTCGTGTATATCCCAGCAGCCTGGTAGCCAGCAGTTCGTTACTCTTTCCATCTCCATTGCTCTGCAATCTCTGGAAACAGATCTGGAGAGATTTCCATGGGACTCTGCTTAGAGCAGCCTCTGGGAGTTTCCTTTACATGTTTCATTGATTTGTGATGTTAGAGGGGGTGTTCTTATTCCATCTGCTTGCTTGGTACAAACAAAAATGAGAAGTAAGAAGTCATATTAAATCTTTATCATGCCTATTTTGGTGTTCAAAAGGCAAAACTAATGACATGAAGGAAAAGGGAGGGGAGGGAAAAGGAA
>VXBT01007841.1:642268-674726 GCA_013400235.1 Oriolus oriolus
AAGGAAAGGAAAGGAAAGGAAAGGAAAGGAAAGGAAAGGAAAGGAAAGGAAAGGAAAGGAAAGGAAAGGAGGAAGGGAGGAGGAAGGGAGAAAGAGAGAAAGAGAGAAGTGTACTGCAAAGACAATCCTAAACTGAGTTTCATTGTTAGTCTATGGAAGAAAAGAGATCAAGGCAAAAACAAGAAGTTCCACTGTGATGCTCTTAAATGAAAAGAGCAAAATAAAGATGACATCTTGTCCTGCGTGGATTGGTCTTCTTCAAAGTCATGTTTGTTGTTTTCAGAAAGACTGAGGGTACATGTATGCATGTCCACACACCCACTTACAAGTGCATGGTAAATGAGGACACTCTGTTGCAAACCTTTGAGCAGGGGCTTTCACAGTAATAGCTCTGAATCCAGCACTCAGACATCAAAGGGAGACAATGGAGCCCAGCACCACCACCAGAGACAGATGATTTCCACACAGCCAGAAGGAAGAGACATTCCTCAGCAGCCACAGGGCTGCTCCCTGCCTTCCTTCTCTCTCTTCATACACATCTCCATAGGATTTTCCTGGCCACAAAATTAATTTCACAAATTTGATACTTTACAAGAGATATTGCTGCAAAACTGCAACTGCTAAATAGGATAAGTAGCATATTTTTAAAGCAAGAAATCAATAGATCTTTGTTTTTGTTCAGTAACCTTCTTGATGCCTAGTAATTTTTAATGGCCTTTTGGTCAATATCCTTACAGAGAAAACATATTACATAAAACAACATTAGGGGCATTTGTCACTAAGTTTTTTCCAGTAGGGACTGACTGTCCTTACCCAGTTCCCTGAAAATCTCAACAGGAAGGAAGCATCACATACTGGTAATATTGCTACCTAAAGCAACATTGGCAAAACTGCTGTGAAATGTGTTCAGTTTCTGAGTTCACACTTCAAGAAGGCCATGGAAGGATTCACAGATCAATGAATCACAAAATGGATTGGGTTGGAAGTGACCTGAAAGCTCTTCTCATTCCAACCCCCTCCTGTAGGCAGGGACACCTTCTACTGGACCAGGTTGCTACAAGCCCTGTCCAACCTTGCCTTGGAAAGAGGCTACAAGAAACGCCCAAAGACTACAAGAAGGACTCAGAATGTATCCAGTGGCAGAAAAATAAAGCACATCTTTATTTCTGTGTAAAGCTCCTAGAGCTGCACTCACTGAATTGGCCTAAGGGCAGCTTAAGAGTCGTAGCAAACACGGAGAGGAATGTTTGGTGTTAGGGAACATTTGACATTAAGGAAAAGGTATAATAACAATTTAGTGCTGGAAGTTGGACAAACTCAACCTCAAAAGAAAACCTACAGCTCCCTGGCACTGATTACAGTTTGTAACCCAAAGCAGGTGTTTCACTTTCTGCCACTTAAGAATTTTTAAGCTTCAGAGCTGCAGAGAAGAGTTTTCCTCTCCTCTCTGCGCATCTCGAGGCTGTGCTGATTCTCTTCTGCTCAGCACAAGCAAGTAAAGCTCGGCAGGGAGTTCTGCCCCAGCAGACTGGTATTTTGGCATCATTCTGACACAACAGAGAATATGTGTGGTACTTGGCGCTTTGTCCTCAGGAAGCTGGCAAGAGTTGAAGTTACTTGTTCATTTTTTCAAGAACTGAAATAATTGGGTAATTAAAGTACTGAAATGGGTTGTTCATGGAAATACACCAAGGTTTCACTTGGATGATCTAATGGCTCCCCCAGAAAACAATTAGAAGCAATTTCTGTCTTCCTTCTATGCAAAAATTGATCTCTTCCCATGCAGCAGCCAACCAAGCAAAGTCTGGCAGGTAAGTAGAGAATGATTTATGATGGGAAAACAGGACACTAATTCTAAGAAAAACTTTGTCTATCATGAGTCAAAGATCATATAGCCACATCTGAACACATACTGAGAGCTTTCTTGAGGAATTCAGCTGGCTGTACCCACCTCTTTGCTGAGCTGCATTAAGATGTTGACATCATATTTCCAATGATAATACAAATCTTCCCCCATGTGGATATCAAAGAGCCATATGGTCAATTAGCTATGCCCAATGCTTATCCAGCATTATTAGAACTTGCAATACAAAATATGTATTTTAAATTCCTGCTTGCATTCAAATTAAAAGCTGTTGATATTTTTTTTATTAATTATGGTGAACTTACAAGTTTTCTTAAGAAACCCTGGGGAAGAAGTGACATTCGGAGACACACACGAAGAAAATTCACAAACAATTGGAGAAAGAATGAACCCCATGAAGCAGCAAGTTTATGGTCATAAGTATGCATAAGAATAAAAATAATTTATTCCCAAAAGTACATGTTGTAGATTACTTGGCATACAAATAGTTTTAGTTTAGGACTCATGACTTCTATTGGTATTAATTACTTTTGCTGGCAGTTTAAAATGTATAGTGGCCTTAAAGCAAGGGCAATACCTATTAAGCTTAATTACTTTCTCCTTCAGCCTAAGCAATAAAGAAGTATGGTGGAGATCTGGTTATTAACTGAGCGTGGCATCCAAATGAAGACACAGTGCACAATAATTGTGTTTGTTGGGCCACAAGCTGGTGGTTCTCATTGGTCTCTCCTGTTCCAGGGATGAGATGGGCTGCGGGCAAACAGGAAAGATTTTCTTCCCTTGACCTACTTTGGACAAAATCTCATCCTCAGTCACATTTAAGCCCTCATCACTTGCAGCAGAAAGCCCTTGAGTCAAAGGACAAACAAGTGGCTCCCTTCCCTGCTCACAGATCAGCTGCCACAAGCCAGGGCTTCAAATATTCTAAGGACTTACCACCATCTATATTTTTTGCCTGTTTTTTAAACAAAGGAGGTATCTGCCTAGATACCAGCATGCTACATGTTTTTCGTAAGAAAAATTATATTTTTGCTTGCTTTGAACAATTTCTACCAGGATTTTTGTGAAGCTATTGAAATTCTCTCTGTCTATGTGCCTTAGCTGTTGGAAATGTGATGTTTATATGGGTGTGTGCTGGTGTGTCTATATCCATAGCTTTGAAACCGAAGTTTATAATTAAATTCTAAATTCCTCAGGAGCTTAGTCACCTTACTAATGTAACATCAAAATATGACATGGGAAAGAACTTTTTAAAAAATTAACAGAATAGTAAGTGACAATGATTTCTACATGACCAAGATACTCTTCACAGTTCTGCCACCACGCCTTCTTTTATTTAAGCTCTCTGCACAGATTTCTAAGTCATTCCTATCATTACTGTTTTCAAAACCGCTCTCTCTATCATGCCAAGCATTTTACAGATGCATTTCTTCCTTTCTCACTTTTCATCCCAGAATAAATACAATCTGGTCATATTTTAGAACTGGATCCAGTAGAGTTTCTGCGTTCTAACCAGCCTGTATTCCTGTCTAACAGTGATCCTAAGTCATCCTTGACGTACTGAGTGATATACCAAAACATTCTTTCTCAAGTATTCAGAAAAGAATAAAAAAGGAATTTCAACTATTGCAGTTCTCCCACTACGGATATTTGTTTTTCAAAAAATCAAGCACAATACACAGCATATAAAAGTACATCTGCTACTATTTGTCTAATCTTCCCAAGCAAATTTAACAATTTGCATGACATCACTAGACTAGTGTGTGTTAAGCACCAAAATGTCTAACCGCCTGTTTGCATTCACAGGTCCCCAGAACAACAATTGAAGTAATATTAGTACAAGTCTAAAATAGGAAGGAAATTCCAACTTGACTTTTATGAGTGGTTTCTGACCATTTGAAGCATCAAGCATGTGCTAAATTCACAAAATGAAGTAAGATCTGGCCTCTCTTTTATAGTCAGTGTGGGTCCTACTTACAAGGACCCACATTACTCACATCAATGAAAAAATCACACAGAAGAAAGCCATGCCATTGACCCTGGACAGAAGGACTATAACCACTTGCCTAAATCTCAGATTAATGGGAAAATCACCAGTGCTGCAGCACAGACACCCAGAAGAGACAGTCACAACTGTGGCCAGGCAGCAGAGGGAGAAGGAGAAAGCCTCAACTCTCAGCAGCCTCCTGAGAAACATGAATGGTATTTAGGATGGACAAGGTTTTCCAGCATAATAGGAGTAAAGCTCATCCTTGTATGGATTCCAGGAGTGAAGCAAATGTTAAGAAAGCAAAACATCCAGTGACAGAAAGGCAGAAATATTTTCTTGTGCTTTTTGATGTAGGACAAAAGTACTGCACTGAGATAATTTCTCCCTGTACTCAGGAAACGTTTCCCCTATTTCTGTCTCTTTCTTTTATGTGTTAATCAAATAAGAGCTGATGCAGAAAGCAGGAAATTTATGGTGATGAGGCCCTGGCACAGGTTAGCCAGAGAAGCTGTGGATGTCTCATCCCTGGAAGCGTTCCAGGCCAGGTTGGAGGGCGCTTGGAGCAACCTGGTCATGGGTGTCCCTGCACATGGCAGGGTGCTGGAACCAGATAATCTTTAAGGTTCCTCCCAACCCAAACCATTCTATGATTCTGTGATTTCCTTCCTTACCCTGCCCCCGTGATTATTGCCTGTTCTGTCTTAGTTCAGCAGAAGGAAGTCTGTTTTGTCGAAGATACCACAGTAGTGGTCATCCTGTTGGGACTGATGTCCTCCCTTGCCAGGCTGAGAAGGCAGCTCAGTGTCTCTTCCTCACAGCAACACGGAGATGAGAGAGATCTCTGTGAGCCACCAGTAAAATAAACTGAGTACAAAAAATAAAAAAACAAGGGAAAAACATACACACAAAACCAAACAAGCGGAAAAAAAAAACACCTCCAAAGAACCCTCACAAAATTAATAGAGAGACTAAAAAAATGTTGTTGTGGATGGAGAAAAAACTGCCAGTGAAGGATTTCTGTGGTATATGCCAACATTTGGGATAAGGGACTATCAAAGAAAGAGGAGTATTTTCAAGAGTTTCTTCACAGTCAGGAAGGCAGAGGCTGCAGCAAAAACCATTTAGGGCTGGTGAAATAGCACTTAAAAAGAGGATGTAGGAAAACAACTGTGGGGCCGTTAAACCAGCGCAAGTAAACCCGGAGAGGCAAGAAAGCAACAAACAACTGGAAAATGGCTTTAATTGCCAAACTGCCAAATTACTGTAATCTGACAGATTGTACCCATCAGTGCAGCATAGACTTACTGTCAGCATCAGAAAAAAACTTGGTTAGAGGCTAATTTTATCGCAGGTGAAATCAGAGGCACACAAGCAGCTAAAAGGAAAACAAGAAGGTTTCAGAGGAGAATTGTGCACCCATCATCATTAGCTTTATCGACTTTGAAAAAGCCATTGATAGTCTCAACAAAATTGCCTCCAGAAGATAAAGGCTAAATGTGGATTATCTCAGGAGATAGTGAGAATAGCAAACCTTTATGGAGATCCTGACTGGTCTAAGAGACAGCAACTGGAGTCAAGCAAAGCTCTTCCAGCACCTGCATCTCTGTTCTTTAGAAAATTATGGAAAGAAGCAAACTGGCAACCCACAATCTAGTAGACATCAAGGCAGACTTCTCATTTTCTGCATAGAAGAAGCAAGTGGACAGTGAATGCTGGGTGATATAAGGGAGGGGTAAAAAGAGGTGGAAAAAAATTTCCTTGAAAACAGTACAGAATGTGCACAGCTGTATGAACGGCAAACAAACCCATCCCAACTGTTTTTCAAAAGTCAATGGAGAATGCTGAAAGTTTTACCTCCCCTTGTAGGGGAACAGGTGGAGATATAAACCATTTAGGTAGACAGTAGAATAACAAGACTAGGTATCATTAACAATGGGCTGTTGGGCCTTTCTTTTTCACCCCAAGTCATTAAAATGTGGGTATTTTTGCAGGGCAACAATTTTTAATAATGTTAGAAATCCAGAGGGAAGCACAGATCAGAAACAGCTGGGACAAAGATTCACATTTTTTTCCCCCACTGTCCTGGGGTGACTTTATGATGTTGTATCCCATATTGCCTGTCCTATGCCCAGGCATGAAATCCTGTGCCTTTCTGTGCCTTTAAACTGAGCCCGAGAGGGGGGAGAGGACAAAAAGCCAGACGAACTTTTTCAAAGCAGTTCTGTACTCCAAGATCACTACTCCTCTGCGTGCTTCTACGCCAGCAGGAGCGGAGGAAGCAGCCTTCTTTTTTTTTTCCGCGTTTTTTTGGCTTTTCTCAGGAGGGAGACGGAGAGTTGAACTTTTTTTTCCTGGGACTTCGGCTTTTATCCCTTTTTCTCTTCTGGACTGTTTCACCAACATCCGAACACACCGGGAGGATTTTCCACCGAGGCTCCGGAGGGCGCCCAGGCCGACCCAGCTTCGAGGAGGAGGAGAGAGACCACACCCACAGAAGGACTTTAAAATCTTGCCAGGTTTCTCTCCGCAGCGAGAGGTTTTATTATTTAGCGTTTTTATTCTTTTCCTGTGTGTTTGTTAAATAAATAGGTTTTTTCCCTTTCCTCCGAGGAAGATTTCTTTCCCGAACCTGGTGGGGAGGGGCGGCTGTAACCTGCCTTCTATCAGAGGACGTTCAAATTCAGCTGACTCTCTGAATTTATCTCAAACCAGGATACCCCACTTAAGACAGAAAAACGCCTTCAGATTTAGGCCTGATTGTCACTGAAATAGTCACTAGTGAAAGAACAAAATCATACAGTAAGCCTTTAGAGAAAGTACTGATAAGCAGTGGAGGACACAGACAAGCTTCTGCTTGTAATTTTCCTCTCTACTTTGTGTGTCTCTGTCATATTTACCTGCCTTGGAAAAAGCAGATGCTTTTATAAGGTTTTTTTCCTGGCTTTCACATCTCTAATTCACATGCAGCATATAATTTGCTTTTCTTCAAGTTTCCTCACACCCCCATCATCCCAGGCCTCTTTCCAGTGTGAGTAACAAAACAATGTTGATCACCTCCTGCTATTTGTAAATCTGTACCTGAGAATAACTCAAAATTACCATGATAATTTATTATTCCCGATTAAAATTAAGGTACAGTGAGACTGAGAAAGAAATTAAATGCAGCAGCAGCCCATCAGGGTATGAAAAACCCACCTGGAAGGTAGATTTATATGTACAAGTGAAGAGCTCATATAGTAATAACAATTTTCCCACTGCTCTGAAGATGCTTTTGGGGAATACTGGCCTATATATGACATTATAAAATATCCGATCATTCTGTAAACATTATTTGTACACTTTCATAAAGTCTATAGCAAAAATCATTAATATGACTTAAAGAGTTCTTTTGAAGAAATCAGTACTTTCAAAGTATAATTTCTAAAATATGTATTTCTGGGAAGAGTATCATAGCCCTCCATTTCCAGGTACAACAGGAGATTGTAAATTGTAAAACCTCACATTAATTTTCCAGTTCACAGATCTAAAAAGCATGATGTGAGCTACTGTTCAGGAAAGGTGAACCTTCCCAGTTTACCTTGGCTTGTCACCATCAAGAGCATCATTAATTTAAGCAATATGGAGGTTAATTTAGTAATATCAAGCTTTGTTCATGCAATGCCTCCCTCGGAGCTTCACAGCCTTTCCTCCTCATTTCAGTCCATGGAGGAAGTGTCAGTGGAGGGAATTTGCTGCTCTTGGGTGTGTGGGGATGATGGACATGGGGTGAGGGCAGTGATGCAGCATGGCAGAAACAGGCAGGGACAGTGATGTGGCAGCATGTCACAGCCAGGGCTGAGCCATGTTTGTGAGAGGTTTATGATCACCTGCTGGCTAAGCTGGACCTTCTCAGACTTCAGTTTCCATTTTCATCTGCTGAAACACCCCCCACCCTGATATAAATTCCCTTAAATATGTAAGTAAAACAAACCCCTTCCTTTTCCCTCTCACCCTGTACTTATGTATGTAGCAACTATTAGAAAATGTGTCAGATTTTAACCTCATCCCTTCACCGAATATTATGGGTCTTATCATTGAGAAGAAAAAATGTGCCAGTAGGAAAAACAGCGTGCTAGGCCATTACAGCTGCACCATAGGTCTCAACATTCATCTCTCCAAGGTAGCAAAGCTGCTTTAAATTCCCTGCTATCCATCTGTTCTTCCACAGAGGTGAAGGAGTTGATCACATTTCATTCCAGATGTTCAAGGCCAGGTTGGATGGAGCTTGAAACAACATGGCCTAGTGGAAGGTGTCCCTGTCCATGGCAGGGGGGTTGGAATGAATCAATCTTCAAGGTCCCTTCCAACCCAAACCATGAACATGGTGCAACCCACGATGTGGTTTACTGCACAAAGTGGCTTTAATACCAATGCCCGCCCTGGATACCAGATCAAGGACCCAGGTTTGCTAGGGAAATAACAGCGTAGTGCTGCTCACGACACCTTTCCACAGCAATTTTTAAAAATGCATTTTTTGAAAGGCTTGTGACAGAAGAATATACCATGTACAACAGTGTGAGCTCTGATGCGATATTGCCACAGTCTGTCCCTTCTGCATCACACTGCAACTCTCCCAGGTGGTGCAGGATGCCTTCCCTGACCAAGTACCAGGCTGTTTTAAACCCTAGCCATTTCTGCTCCTTCTTTTGTTGTAGGTATTGCAAGTGAAGTAATCCACTATTCGAGATACTACTTATCCTTCAGGCATGAAAGTGTTTCAAAGCAACTCCAGCACCTGTATCACTGAATTGCTGCTTGTTTTTCTAAATGAAAGCCATACAATGTGATACAATGCCCAATTATTATAGTTAATCTTTCCATTATAATCATGGATTGCTGGCGTAGCTCTTGACAAAAAAAAAAGTAATTTTGCAAGTAGAAGTGGCTCCAAATATTGATTAAAAAGCATACAGCTTTGGGCATGCTTGTTTCCATTTATTGCAATAATGATGGTGTGGCTATTTGGGATAGAAGGAAACTGCAAAAATATAACCAAAACATCAAGAACTAAAACTAGCCAAGAAAGGGAGTGCTTTGGGATGCGACAGGAGAGCTCACACATTTGTTTGCAGTCCAGGGCATAGGCTAAGCAATGTTCTGGTGTGGGTTCAGGTATGGTGGATGATTTTACTGCAGGGGCTGAGCCCACTCCTGCTGCTCACTCTCCACCCTACCCGCCCCATGGCTTTGTGCTCCCATGAAATGAATGTGTAGCAGCTCCCAGGAGACCACAGCTCACAAACTGGCATATGAAAATTAACAGCTCTCTTTATTGTGTGGGTGGGGATGGGAGGCAGAGCTGTGTTGCCTGTCAGTGTATCAGTATAATCCACTCCAGCACTCGAGTGTTTTCAAAACCGGTGCTAAGCCAGAGCTTTACAAGCATTTATGTGCCAGATTTCCACTGACTTCACACCTTTAAAACAATGACCCTTGAGAATTATGGAGACTATATCCAAGTGACCCATCAGGGCACAGGTTCAAGAGCCTGACTTGCTTTTGATAATTTTAGTCCATAGGTCTGTAATAAAAAACCAGTTCAAGCGATGATTACTTGCAGAGCATTAAGAGGAGTTTCTAGGCTCTATCCAGCTTTCCATGGTCATGTCCCCAACAGAAGAGGATTCTCATTGCACCTTTAGCTATATCTGAGACCCAGCATCACCCTCGCACCCAAACCATGATACTCTGTGGAGTCAGAGCTGCTCCCTGCTACCTAAAGCATGAACTATAGTCAGTAAAACATCCATACTGTTTTGATTAGCAATACAAGCATTTAGCCATGACATAGAAAGTGCATTTTTTTCAAGTTTTAGAATATCTCAGAAGTCTATGTGTCTCAAAAATAAAGAACATGACAGAAAACCAATAAAACCTGAAGTATTAAAAAATTTATAAAAATAAAATCCTTAACACCTTCTAATAAAGTATAGCACAGAATGGCTTGGGTAGGAAGGGACATTAAAGACCATCTAGTCCCAGGCCCCTGCCATGGGCAGAGACACCTTCCACTGGACCAGGTTTGTCCGAGCCCCATCCAACCTGGCCTTGAACATTTCCAGGGATGGGGCAGCCACAGCTTCTCAGGGCAACCAGTGCCAGGGCCTCACCACCCCCACAGCAAGAATTTCTTCTTAAAATCTAGTATAAATCTCTCCTCTTTTAGTTTTTAAACTGTTCCCCACTGTCCTATCACTATCTTCCTGTGTAAAAAGTCACTCTCTTTGTTATCCCTCTTTTTAAGTACTGAAATGCCACAGTGAATAAATCTTTGTAGTTAATCACTTTTCTTAACCCTAACGGTTTCCCTTAGTCAAAATTTCTGCAAGATCAAGGTAAATGGTTTTCTTGTTTCTAATTTCTTGAAGCAAACCTGAATAATATTTTATTAGAATACTTCTAGAAAAATGCCTACATTTCTGAGATGGTTTGACCAATTGCAGTGACGTGTCTGTCCAGTTATGTCAACAGATGTAGAGTTGACATTAATGGAAGGAAGTGATCAACATCAGTGAATCTGACAAGTCACGGAACAAAAATGTACAGTCAGAAGAAATAAATTTTGAGCAGATGTACTTGGGAAGAGAAGTGAAGCAGAGATCAACTACACCCTGCACAATCCCAGCAGTCCCACAGCATCAATGCTTGAGTTTTCTGATAATTTACTATGGAGCATTTTAAATCTTCTCACTTTCACAGATGACAGACCATGCAAATTGTCCATCCAGGGAAATTCTGTGCTTGCTGCTATCTGTACCAACAGGAGGAAGAGCCTGTGGATGGCTCAGTATGGATCATCATGTTTGTTGATGTATTAAAACTCTGCCCAATTTTTTAACTGCAGGCATGGAGTTGTGCATAGAAAACAACAGCCACCTAGAAACTGTCCATGCTAGCGGCCAGTAGAGCAGCTCATGGCTTGCATATGTAAGGGATGAACTCTCTGAAAACACAGTAACACCTGCAATGTATATCAGAATAAGTGACACTCGCCATGTGTTCAACATATCAACATGTTCTTCATCAACACCTCACAGAGTTCTTTTAGAGGACCCCTAAAACTCAAAACTTGTTCTTTTGAAGCTCACACAGGCTGAGAAGATAAACCAAGTCCTTTACAACATCTGCTTGGTAGAAGTTAGCCTGGTCTTCCTCTTCTCTGGACCAAATTCCAGTTTTGTGTAAGGCGGACCAAGAACAGCTGGGGTAACAACCAGCAGATGCAAGAACAAGGTTCACGGTATTTCAGCACATCACCACGTCCTGCAGGCATCATCTGGGGCTCTGCACTCAAGGTAAATCTGATTTGTAACAAGGATATCCAGAGTAACCACTTATTTAGGGGATGGTGCTGTGTCAAACGTCCTGGAGAGGCTGGATTCGTGCACAGGTTGCCTCAGGTAGGCATTGCACTATATATACAGTAGAACTGGGACAGATACTTGCACCAAACACCATGTCTCCATGCCAGAGGAGAGTTTTGATGACAGAAATGGGTTTCATTAACAGTGTCTGTTTCCTTTTGAGTGTGAAATGAGAAGCCTTAATGCCTTCAAAATACCAGACTGATAGTTTTGTGCTGACTGTTGTAAATAGTGAGTGCCAGGCAACAAAACCAGGACTTTTAAACAAATCTCAATGAAGAAGTTTGGATCCCAAGCTTATACTCCAGAGTAATTTGGGTAGTTTTGCAAAACCTTATTTCAAAATACATTTTATAGGCAGCAACCTGTTAAAAAAAAAAAAGGCTTGTAGCACAAAACATACTCATTTTTCTGCCATATATTTATTAACATTTTGGAGGCTGAGTGGAAGAATTAAACTGAGGACACAAAATAAACAGTCTTTACACAAATAAGAGTTCAAACAAAACATATTTTTAGAAGGTCATAGTTTTCAGAAAATGCTGAACACTTTTCTCTGCAGGGGAAAGCAAGGCCCTCAAAGGTGTCACAAACTGGACAACTGAAGCAATCATTCACCTGTGAAATTTTAGGCTGTTATCTCTAATCATACCTTCAAGGATTGGATGCTGATAATTCACAGTCATGGAAATGAAATGCTCCAGTATAGGACACAAATGAGGGAAATGAATTACAGACTTCCCTGATAATGGAAAAATGAGCAGCATGTTGATCATATACACTAAAATTACAAACTTGGTCAGCCTCGCTGTAATGTAGAACACGTAGCAGGACATAATAAATTACAGTGCTGCTAAACTCTGCTGTCATATCCCTGTAGAGAGTGGGACTGGTGAACAGAATACTGCCCTTGCACTCAGAAGACCTGACTTTGGCTCCTGCCACTGGGTAACTCTGGGCAAGTTGCTTCTGTGCTTTGTTTAGTCTGTCAGGAAGAGTGGGCAAAGGAGAAACGATGACAGGTTTGTGTCCCACTCTTGCATGGGGCCAGCATCAGAATCTCTTGTGATGTGTACTTGCTATTTGGTAAAATGCAATATATCCCCTTTTTAGTGGAGTCACCAGGCTAAGACAGCTCCTCCCCACATGCACAGAGCCTGTTTTGAACAAGCAGAGGCCACAGTCCCTATACACTTAAAACCACAGACTTTCAGCTATCATTGGCCAGTTCCCTTCCATCAGCCAGGACTTGTTTTGTACCCCTTGGTGCCCCCTAAAACATGAAGGTTTGATCAAAGCAGTACATATTCATCAAAGTCCCTCATGCGAAGAACACACTCTTTGAGCAGTACTGCCTATGCAGGGATTTACAATTGTGCTGCTGTGCACATTTGTACATCAATAATAAATATGGAAAATACACATTTCCATGAGGGCTCTGAGACCTCCCAAATGCAATTCCAACAGCAGTGGGAGTCACAGCAGATCTTACAAATTTTGTTGTATTTTATATGAAACTTCCCCTTTGTGGTTTGTGTAAATCCTCATGACCTGAGCTCAGAGCTGACACAGAAAGTGTGGAAATAGCAGCTGAAGTTTGGGGTGGGAAAAGATGGGCAATGCTGTCAGCCATGCATGGGCAGAGGAGACAGATGTGAGAAGAAAAAAGCCTGGGCAGCAGAGGGAGATGGCATGGGGCCGGGGTCAACCTGTCCATTAATGGAGAGGTAATAAGACGTATGGATATGTATGTCCATTCATACAGAAATATTCAGTGGAAAAAAGGTTATCTCATAAAGTAAAAAATAACATACAGTGGTCTGAAAGATGCAATCAAAACAGAGAACAAATCTTAAGAGGAATGGACAGAATGGAAATCTAAATAAAGCTGCTTAAACTGTTACCTAACTGAAAGCAATTAGGAAGCTCTTTGAAGTCCTTGGAGGACTCAAGAGTTCAGAAGAGTTCTAATAAAGGGAGCTTGGCTTCAGAGCCTTTGCTGGAATAAAATTAACAGCCTCTTCCTCTCTTAAGAAATTAGCTTCTTTTTTGAAAGAAATAAAGCAAAATATATCTCTTGACAGCCAGGTACTTGTGCAGTATATACACAGTACAGCAAAACCAGGTCACATTTGAATTTACACTGCAGGACAATTGATTTTAATTTTTTTTCAGATTTACTTTTTCATTAATTTCTCAGATATGCCCAGATACCATTTTGGTCACTTCATCAACAATATTATAACAAAGAAGTGAAAGGAATACAGGAAGGAAGGGTAGCTGATCAGCGCATTCTCCTCTGATGTCTCCTCTACTACCAAAACCTTCCCTGGGACAAATCCAGGAATTCAAATTAAAGGAATTATTCCTATTTATACTTGGCCTGATCATGATCCTTTACATTCAAAAACACAAAGCAAGCCACAGAAATCGTACCAGTGCTAATTCCTAAACTACCCCTCTCAACCACTGCTAATCAGTTCATTGATTCACTCTCACGCTACATGACAAATTCAGCCTGACAGTCCACAATGGGAGAAAGCCTTTCAGTTAACCAGCTTTGACAGCGGGATGGGAAGCCTCATAGCAGTGCTGGCCAACCATTGAGTTGTTGCCACTTTAAAGCATTCCCTCTGGGAAATTTCAATTACCCCTTTCCTCAGTGATTTTCTTTTCAGAGTAGTCTTTAAGACTTTAGAAATAGTTATAAACAGGGGAAAGCCTAAAAGTCTTCTAGAAATTACGGGACAGAGACAAAGTCCTGTCCCAAATCCTTTCTAACAAGTTGCTTTTGAGAGTTCCTACATGATATTATAGTCTCTGGGCTGGAAGGTCCCCAAGCGCAGCCACATCTCACATGGAAGCCTGATTTATCAGAAACATTTTGATTGCTCAGATTGAGGCAGACACCAACATGAGGGCCAAAGCTGAGAAGTCTGCTGAAGATTTCAAATTCACAGAAAGTTTTCCTAATGTACAGTTTATGTGTATGCAAATGAAACACCAAAAGCTTCAATCCATTTATGAAGCTCCCCAAAGATATCTGAAGTCTGGAGCTGGCTCTGGGAGCTGGGAATGTGGGTCAGAAAGACCCGGGCTGGGGCTGTGTCTCTAAAACACTCATGGGTGCTTGCCATAAAAAGTGTGCCACATGTTCACTTGGTGCCACAGTCACATCAGTGAGAGCCCAGCAGACACGCTGAGAACACCTGCAGAGACACTGTCCCCTCACCACAGCTGCAAAGGGCTCCACTCATCCTTCTGTCACAGTCCCTTGTTTTCACTGTCGAGAGGGAGACATGAGCAAAGGGCAGTTCTGAGGGAGGGGAAGCAAGGAACATCTGGACTCCGTCTACAGCTCTAATTAGCTGATTTATACTTAAGAATATACTAAGGGCTCATACATACATAATTAATGTTAAATTAAGCAGATATTTGTCCATCCATGAGCAGAAAGCAGGAATAAAGCCTCGTAACACACATAACTGCTATGGAGGAAGAATGACTAAATGCACATAGAATTTATGCAGCTCATAATTAATTAAATTCCCACTAAGACTAGCTGGAGGCTTTTCTTCTGCTTAATGGTACATTTATAAGAATTTTTCTACTTACAGCATTGCTCTGTATAAGACTAGATGGTAAATTTCCAAAGAGCAAAGGAGAAATACATGACACCCAATATATACATTAGGAAAAATTGGTTCCTCTGAGGCATTTGAGCTCATTTTCTAGTCATGTGAACTGGCTAAAACAAATCACCCACAAAGGGAACATGTTTTCCAACTCAGAATGGATAAATACCAAATAACCAATCAGAAAACACGTGAGGACTCACTGGTTGAAGCAAACATTTAAGTCTACAGGTAAAGCTTAAAAATTTCCATTAAAAATTTCTGGATTATAAGGCACGAAAAATATATTACTATGTATGGTAGGCACACCAAATATATTAATAAAAATATTTTTTAAAATTAAAAAAATTAAATAGGATCTTTTCCTTATTTTGTTCATACGTTTTCATACAATTCACAAAAAAGAAAAATCACTGAAAGCCTTCACCTCTTTTGTTGCCTCACTCCAACAACAATTACAGTTATCCAGCAGCTTCCACAGGCTTTAGACACTTTACAGACCTAAAAACCAGAGGATAAGTCATGACCAGAGCTATGCAAAAACACTCCCTTCTCCCCACCCACCCAATACTGTACACCAGAGCTGGCAAATTATGAGGACAAAACATCCTGATTCTATAAAGCCTTACATCTGCTGAGTTTGAAATCCAGACTCAAGTTGCTGCACAGTGTCATTGCCAAACAGCAAAGGGATGTTAGAGAAGAGCTTGCAGGACCCACAGTGTGCCATCAGCATGACGCAAAATACCCAGAAAGTACTAGAAACTATTTATGTTAGTGCTAACCTGTGAAAAATGAGAAAGCAAGCAATCACACTCATCTCAAACTAAGTCTGCATAAATCCCTTTACCATTAGAGATTAAAAAGTCAGTGCCCAAAGGTCACTGGCTTAATGGGTTGCTGTAATGTAATTGATACTGTCAGCCCCAGACACACAAAAATCGCAGGTCAGATCCCCAAAACATAAAAAAGGATTTAGTATCACAAGATTACGCTTAAATATAATTGAAGGCTTAATTTTAGCCCTCAAGCTTTTAATCTTTTGAAAATAACATTTCCAAGCTCTTTTCCCTGGCACTATGAAGGTTAAAATTTTACTTTCCTTTAAAAATAGAGAAGCATTTCTGTCATTCCAGCCGTAATTACAGAGAAATTACAGCCATCCTATAAAAGTATGGTTAATTACTAGTGTAATTATTGTCAACCAGCATCAAACTAGACTAACCTGACAAAAGCCTCATAGCACTGTTGTCAGAATTTAAAAAAAAACAAAACCAAAAACAAACCCCAAACCCTGTCAGGAGACTAATGATAAAATCCCTGGAGCTGACAATGCTGTCACATAGCACAAACAACCAAACGCATTCAAATGAAAGTTTGTGCAGACTTTCACTGGGTATGTAACATGCAGAAAACATGTTTTTTACAAGCACATGGGACTGATTTCTTGTTGATATTAATGCACCAAGAACAGCAGCAGATGGGCAGTAGAGTTAATTTTTCATCATTTTCCCCATAGATTTCTGAGGGTCCAAGGAAGGAGAAAAAGTGCAGCGGCCCCATAAAGCCAGATTTTCCCCCATTTCTTTTTGTAGCACTATAAACAAAATAGTTGAAATTAGGAGATTCTACTACAAGTACTCAAGAGAAAAAAAATTTACAAAAAGTGAAATAATAGTAATAGAAATTAACAGAAGTGTTTCCCTCCTTGAAATGACAGAGTATTTATGCTCTTGTGTTTAAAATGGCACGGGACCATGGTGAGTAGCTGCCTCCAAAAGGAATATTTATAGTCCTCTGCAGCTCACATGGTGGTACCCAACACATCTCATCTATGCTTGGGGACAGGGTCTTCAGACACGTTCTGGAGTCACTGTCATTTGGGATGCTCAGAGTCCTTGGACATCCTCAGTTTCTCAACAGGATGTCCAATTGCTGACCCTCTCTGGATGCTTGTGAGAACATACCCCTGATGAGCCCAGCAGGCTGCTGGATCTCTGCCCTCCAAAGCCTGCTCATTTGTGATCCATTTCTGCACTAATTCAACCACACTAAAATTACACACATCTTTAAAAATAATAATGTTATCTACTGCTGGGATGATGATCAAGAAGCAACATTAAAGCCTCTGTACACTGACAAAAAGCCACACAGTGGAGTTACAGAAGTGGCAATTTTTAGTGACTAATGGAAACTTACAGGGTCTTAATGATTCAACTTTGCAGACACACAGAGACACAAGGGAAGCTTGGACCACCCAGAAAGATAGTGACTGCTGATTCCAGGTTGGGAATAGGAACAAGAGAATTTAAAAATGTCTGAGAGATCTGGACTGCTAAGTGCAACTCCTCCACACTTCTGTAGGGCTTCTCCTTCCCTAAAATAGCCCAGAAATTAATGACCTGGTTAATGCCTAATCATTATCTAATTTCCTTCCTTTCAAAGATACTTAATTATATCCTTTCCCCTGCTTTTTCCTAAGCAGTGCTTCCTAGCTGTGCTATCTAGAGAAGTGACTCCAAATTTCAGCCAAGGTGCCAAAGCACGAACATGGACTTGAGCACTATGTTCCTTTGAAGCAGCAAATCAGTAACTAATGGGAGCTAATAATGAACTACAATCTCTCATCAGCATAGAAATTAAGCAAGTTGGTTACAGTACAGAGCCCCTGACTGATGAGTTCACCAGTATCTCCTGCATGGTCCCAGCTCAGTTACTGAGGACCCAGATGTCTTAGTGTGGTTGGGACACTGACCTTCTGCCTCATTTTAGCAGCGAGAAGGGCGTGAAAGTCCTGCTAATTCTTCCAGAATTCCATTTAAAGACTATTCCTGTCCCCCTGCTGTGATGTGACACCTAACCAAGATGTTTTCAGGAAGGTGCATGATTGGACTCCAAAGGAAATCCTTCTGAGAGAAGGATTTGGCTGCATAAGCTTGAAGAAGGCATAAAGACAAACATGGTGACATAAAGAAACAGAAGGTAAATTAGGAAGAAGAAGTAGAGAGAAAGATTAAGAGATGTCTGATTTAGACAGGAGGGAAGCAGGCAGCTTTTTCACGACACCCAAGGATGGTTCTGAATACATTGCTCCATGTCCAGTATTTCAGTCTGTCACCCCCAAGCCTCTTTCACAAGCCAAATCAGACATTAAAGCTTTTCCCCTCTAAAAATGCTAGGCACTTCTGCAGGGAAAAATGTTTTGAATGTCAAGAGAGAGGACTATAAAAACTCCAGTTGAAACTGTCACCATTTCCCTTTTAATATCACTCATTAAAAACATCTGCATCAAGAATTAAGGGGGACCATTATTTTCATGCTGTATGCAATTTTGAAGTTTCAGGTGACCATTCCGTGGGATGTAATAAATCTCCTGTGTCTGTGAGCAGTTGATATGGTTTATTTTAATGGCTATAGTTAAAGGTTTCATGGGATCAGGCCACAACCAAATCTCTTTATAATAATTCTTTAGGCTACTGCATAATTTATAGCCCTTATGCACTTTTCATGATCTAATTTACCTTCCTCTTGAAATATTTTGTAAAACCAGTGTTCCATTTATAATGATATATATCCCATTATAAAATATACTTACTACTTTGTTACCAGAATAGCATTTTATGTGTGTAAACCAAAGGGCATTAGCATATGCCAGAATTACTCTCCCAACTCAGTGATATACAGAGCATAATGGAATTATGAGCAATTTGGTTCACACTGTCAAAAATATAAATGCAGTGAGATTTTAATAGCAGGCCTGCAAATAATGTTTCATAAGAAAAGCATATTTTGTAAATGAGGTTCCCAAAAAAGAGTGAAATCTAGATGTGAGATGATGGAGGGCAGAGGAAGGAGGCGTGGAATCAGCTACACAAATTGTGATCCTATGTTCATTATGCATAACTACCGTGGGGGGAGAGAGAAAAAGGCAAACTCCATGGCTTCACCATCAGTATTGCTCCAAGACATAAGAGGATGAAAAAGGCCAAAAGGCTGTGGGAAAATGTTGCAATTTTTGAACCATAGTGTCATTAAGTTTGGAAAAGACCTCCAAGACCATCAAGTCTAACCTTCAAGGTTGAAGGAAGATTCACCAAGAGTAATCATACTAACAAACCCAATGTTTTGGACTGTTTAACTAAAATGTCAGAAAGCAGTTCTCTCTAAAGCTGTCAGCAAGTGAACTCTCTGAGCTCTTTCAAATCAAGTTCTTTCTACCCATTTCAATGGTATTTAATCATACCCAACTTAAACAGGATTTTGTTGGCCTTGACACTAAATAAGTTTCTCTGCCCAAACCATACTTTGCTCTAAAGGCATAATGATAGTTCAAGAGACACTCCAACATGTATTATCTACCCCATACCTGGCCTTCCCTAAAGGAAACCTCTTATTCACGTAAGCGTGTAATATATTTATCTTGTAGGAAAAGTTGTGAAATGTAGTTTTCTGATGTTACTGCAATATGCAAAATATTACACCACTTTTCAGGTCACAAGTCATTAAACCAACAGAGGGTTGAACAGTATTTCCATTTGCAAAGTTCTGTATATTTGCATGTACATATGGTGGCTACCTTGCTGGAGATATTTGTGATACTGTAGATTTCATTTTTATCAGGGTATATTCCAAATCTTGTTTGTTTCCTGAAAATACTTGGACTAATCAGGCACTGCACAGTTAGGCTATATTTACTCCCGTAAATCCAAACTCTGAGCTTTATTACCTAAAAAAATCATGGAAACCAAATATCAGCAACAGCAACTTACAAAGTTGTTATTTCCCTTTCTTTATTTCTTCATTTACTTATGCTTTATTACATCAACATTACCTAGCACCTGGCAAAACCACAGCTATATATTGAAAGATTTTCACATGCCTCACATATCAGCGACTGACTATAATAATGTTGTCACTTAATATTTAACATAGTATCAAAGAACCTGTGCACTTATTCCCATTTTGTGTATCATGAAACTGAAATAAAGGGAATTTTACTGGGTTTCCAATAACTTTTCTATAATTGAATGTTTGGGCCAGAGTCAAGAATAGAATCCAAATTGCTTCATTTGCAGTGTTAGGTTCTGAAGGAGGCCCATGTTTTATCTCAGAGCAGTTCTCTTGGCAATTCCTAATGTGTCTCTCTCAGAAGTACATGGTGCCTTTACCTATTTCAAAGCCAGCAAGAGGAAGGTTTTCGTTTTAAGGGAACTGGATGGGAACATATTTATTTCCTCCCCACAGGTATGTGCACGTGCTCTGACAGCAGGAAGATTCAGCTCTGTTATTCCCTTCGCTCTTAGGCTCTCTGAAAAGCCATGCTCACTCCAATTTACAGTAGCTTGCACCGATTCAATAACCCATTCAGACCCATGACAGTGACTATTATCTGCACAACAGCTGCTTTGATACAACCAAAAGGCTGTACAACAGTAATCCAAGGATACATGCTCTGCTAAGTTAGATTTTAGCTCCCATAGCCCATGGACTAGAGGCCACAATTCTGCATTTCCCAAAGTCATCTATACAGAGAAACACAAATCCCACCTGCAGCTGCTCCACCAAGTAATGACCAAGTCCTGTAAAAGACACAGCATTTACCAGGTGCTTTTCTGCTTATTGTGGAAAAAAAAAAAAAAAGAATGCTTTACACCCACGTTTAAAATGCATCTTGATTTCTGGAGGGTTACTGAGCACAAGACTGCATATTGCATTTGGCAGTGATAAAATCAAACTCTCATTGCTACTGGAAACTGAACACAGCTCATATATATCTTACCTTTTAAGCCCATTCTATCAAAGCTGTAGCACAAATAAAGATGAATAGTATCTCTAAGCCAGCACAAACCCACCCCTCAATCCAGCAGAAACCACACAATGCTTATCACCATTTCACAGGATCCTGTTTAAGCTTATAAATACTTCTTTTTATTATTTCCAGATTTCATTCAAGATTTTTGTTAAGTCCTTTTGACAAAACTTGCTCGTTTTTCCTCTCCCTATCAGTTAAAAATTTGTATTGGTTCTTAACCAGGAAGTTGCCTGTAACACCCAGACCTGCTGTCAGTGTGCTCAGACTCAGGAGCACCTGTCAAATTTTGTTCAGAGCCAAGAGCTTTGCTTTCCTGGGCAGTAGCAAAAAAGATTTAAGACACTGAAAATTACTAAAGGCTTAAGTCCACCACCCTATCAAACATTAAAAAATATTACATCTGTTTATTATATACTATTTTAAAAATTTCAGTCTGCTTAAATAAATAATTCTCAGTAGACAACACATGCAGTATAAAGGGATAACTGATCTTGGGTCACACTGCTTGACTCAGGTCCTCAGCCCAGGCAAACTGCGGATGTTCCTTTTACATGCAAGGTCTAGAAGGGGGGGAAAAAGCCTTATATCCATTACTGGTTTTGCTGATTCTGTACCCAGGTAGATTTTTTTTATTATTTCCTTGGCTCTTCACCAATGCTATTAAGCAGAATAAAAATCTAAAGGCCCAGCCAAGAAGAGAGAAAGAAATTTGAATGCCGCTGGTGTGACATTCCCCCTTGGGCCAATGTCCATGAACTATGTAAGTTCTACTCATGCCCTGTTTTAAAGGCTTAAAGGGCACATAAGCTGTGCAAGGGTCTTCTGAACAAGGCATTGCACGGGCTTTTTCCAAAATAGGATGAATGTGACAAAATCATAGTGCAGCAAGCTGAATGGCTGGGTTCATCCTTCTGACCTCCTAGGTCACACTTCCATTTGGTGCATGGATAAGAGATTCCTAAACCTTCAGAAAACTTTCATATGTCTGAACTACCCTCAAAATCAGGGGAGCTAGCTATTTGTTTTGCAACTCTCATGTGTGCACTGTTTGTAGCCTGGGCTCTCCTGTGGAGCAGAAAATCTTCAAAGGATGGCCATAGAATCATTAATTCTATGATGATTCTATGAATCCATAATTCTATAGATGACCTCATAGACCATCTTGCTCCAACCTCCTGCCCTGGGCAGGGACACCTTCCACTATCCCAGGTTGCTCCAAACCCCATCCAGCCTGGCCTTGGACATGTCCAGGGATCCAGGGGCAGCCGCAGCTTCTCTGGGCAACCTGTGCCAAGGCCTCACCAACTTCACAGGGAAGGATTTCTTCCTAATATCCAATCTAATCCCGCCCTCTGTCTATTTGAAGCCATTCCCCCTTGTCCTGCCACTCTAGGCCCTTGTCTGAAGTCCCTCTCCTGCTCTCCTGTAGCCCCTTGAGGCACTGGAAGACTGCAATATAATGAAGACCAGAAGGAAGTGCAGATGAAAACAACCCAGGTGTCCACCTCTGCTGAGATTAGGAGAATTTAAAGAGCTGCCCCCACAGAACTGCATTATGTTTTCAGTGCTTTTGAAAACAGGAAAGTTCCAGTCTTGATCTTGTACAGATACTGCTGACCTCTCCAGAGCTGCTGCTGCTGCCCCTTGCCACCAGCCAAATGAAACTTTCTTCATTCCTGGCGACTCTTCAGACTGCTCTTCAGCTTTTCAGAAAGATAGCTGAAACTTCTTGGAAATGTTATATTTACCTATAACAAACTGTTTATCCATATCTGAGTGATAGTCCTAAGACACTATATATCGAATCTTACTAACAGCAAAGTCTTGGTGTACGTCTTTTTCACAACAGCTCAATGCCAACAGGAGAGCACTCACCACAGCTACCTGCCACATTTGTGCTGTGGAAAGGAAGCAGCAGGCACAGAACAGGTACCTCTATGAGCAGTTATTTATTTTCATTAACATTTATTTGATTTGTATGTGTTAACTTTGCCTGGTGGGCTTTGGAGAAGGGGTGGCATAATTCTAAATCAACAGTGAGATCACATAATGTTTTATGGCTTTTTTAAAAAATCCTTTCTGTTACACTTCTTTGCATGTACATCTTAGAGTTTCCATATATATTTCCAGTCTCTGTGCATTGTTATTTATGTTTATGGGTAGTTTGAAGGAGATATTTCCAATGGAAATTGGAAATATGGGGCAGGAAATTTAGTGTCTTTAGAAACCAAATTAAATAGAGGAGGAAAAAACTGATGTGTGAGAATGGTTTTCTTACCTGTCAGCTCAGAAAACTGCAGGATATTGAACAGGTATGGAGGGAAAGTGGGTGACAAAGTGCATCAAGAGAAGCAGATTTGATTAAAATAAGGCAGGGATGGGTTAGAAAAGCAATTTGGTTTAGAGACAACTCAGAGATACACAGGGCTAGACCTAGACACTGCCACTTCCAAACACACTTGGCTTGTGTATTGGTGCAAGCCACAGTGGATAGAGACATCTAATATCGATTTTTCTTTAAATGTTGATATTCCAGCTGGTATTTTTCCCAGCGGTTTTGGGTTTGCTTGACTATTAGTATTCATTTCTACTTGTGCCCACAAGCCTTGAATTATAGAATCACCGAATATGCTGAGTTAGAAGAGACCCATCATTGAATCCAACTTCTGACCCTGCACAGGACTCCAAAAGAATCCCACCCTGTGCCTGGGAGCATTGTCTAAACACTTCTTGAGCTCTGTCAGGCTCGGTGCTGTGACAACTTCCCAGGGGAGCCTGTTCCAGTGCCCAACCACCCTCTGGATGAAGAACCTTTTCCTGATATCCAACTTAAACCTCCTCTGACTCAGCTCCAGTAATTTCCTGGACTCCTGTCACTGGTCACAAGAGTGAAGAGATCAGTGCTGACCCTCTACTTCTTCTCATGAGCATAGTGGGACCACCTTCTGATTTAAGTAGGACACAAACTCAGCACAAACTGATGTGGAAATCCCCACAAGACACATTTCTATCTCCCTTTCCCTAAGGGTGAAAGAGAAGTGGAGAGGGAAGGAGGATGAAGGAGAAGGAGCAGATAGCAGGGAAGTTAGGGATAATGGTGGTAGATGAATACAGTCTCTAAATCCCAAAGGTTCATCTCAGGGAGCAAAAAACGCCAATTATGAGGAAAATAAAAAAGATTGTGTGTGTAAAATCCTACTTGGTGGTGTGATCACTCCCAGTATTTCCTTATCAAGACGCTCCATCAAGCAGCTGTATCTTTTCTCTGCTTTAATGCTGCAAGTTTTATTGCAATTTTTTCATAGTAGTATATACCTGCTAAAAAAAAGAAAAAAAACCAAACCCAAGGCTTCCATCTATCTCCGGCTGTTGATAACTCAGAATGGGTTTGATAGTGAGAAAGCCCATGGCAGACCCAGCAATGCTGCATGGATGCAGCCCATGCTGTCAACTGTTTGTTCCGTCTGGGTAAGAAACAGCTTCTCTCTCATTTCATTTCTGCTTGCTTACCAGGAGCTGGATGCATTAAAGGCAAAAGCCCCTTTATTACCTGCTCATCTCTCACTCCCATGTGCATTTGCTTCTCACACAGAAGATTACCTCTTTCAAGCTGTTCTTTCCTACTTTTGTTCTCTGCTGAGCTACTGCTTGTCAACACATTTATCCATTTGCTGCTTTCAGTCAAAGGAGTAAAAAAAAACCTAGTTATAAAAGGAGCAGGAGGAGGAGAAGCTGCACTGTAGGCACTATATCTGTGTAGCTGGAGAGAGAAACATTGTCAACTGCCAAGTGATCTGTTTCTTCAAATAAAGGGATAAATAAAATAGGAGCGTTTGCATGGATCAGCCCTTCATGCCAGGGTAAAACCCAGATGCAGATTTGGCCCATCTCCCACCTGTGCTGGCTCCAGCTGGAAACATCTGCACCCCCAGTTATAAAGGCAGTGGCTGTTCTGCAGGGCAGAGATCTACGTAAGTTCAAGGTCTACGTCGTGGCTTGGGAAGCCACCAAAATCTTGCATGGCTCACAGAGAACAGCTCCCAGCCTCATCAAAACTGCTCTTATGCTCACTACAGGTTAAACCTCCTGTATCTGTGTAACATGAGACACCACCAAGGCCATGGGAGAAACTGGGAATTAGGTTCACATCCCAAATAGCTTGGCAGGCAGTGTTGAAGCACGAGCTTTTGTCTTGGACTCGTCCAACAGATATAAAGAGGGCTTTTTCAGTTTTCAAAATCCTTTGGGAATATTCAAAGATAGTAATCACAGCAATTCATTGCTGAGTCATGCTAAGAAACTTCAGCAGAAGCATACATTCATGTTTCCCATTCATTAATTAATGCTAATGATAATTTAGCAGTCCCTTGATATGAGACACTTCTCTCTATGCCCGCAGCTCATGATCTCCCCATCTCTGCTCCCTTTCCCACGCCTGTCGTAGTGTTTGAGGTTCTTTTTCCCATCTCTGTGTGGTACTGACAGGCGCTGTGGATACGCTTGAATTTGTGACAACCTTGTTAAATCAAAACAAATCACATCTTACATTCAGAGATCCACTTTACTGAAGTAAACAGGGAAGTATTTTCCTATACAAATCCCGGTAGCCACAGCACTCTCAATGCCATTATTTGCATTAGAAGACACACACAGGAGCAGCCTCTGTCAGCACTGATGAGCTTCTACTCCCTGTGCTACAGGGCACCACAGAGATGAGATGAAGAGCTGTTTTTAAGTTGTCTAAAAAAACCCCAAAAAACCAAATAATTTTTTCCAAGCTGGCATTAAGGTTTTTGCAAGTTCATATTTTCACTTTGGCTCAGTTGTTTTTATTTGATTCCAGCTAATGTGTTAATCTTTAATTAAGACCTGTTGGGCAAAAGGAAGAGACAGAGGAAGAACACATGTTTAAATAGATAAGAGAAACTAATAGATGGGCTGGAATATTGATCACTGAGGTTTTAATTCATTTGATATTGATAGAAATAACACTTGCAGAATTGGCAAGAAAGTGTTCTTTTCTAGAAGGCTGTTCCAGGCTCCTTTCATTATGAAAATCACACAGAGGGAGGTGGAAAAAGCAAAGGGTGCTTCAGCCACAGTAATAAAAAAGCAGTGACTTCAACAGGAGAGGGACTGGGCCCTAATTGATGCAACACATGCAGAGAGCACAGCACATAACTTTAATATTGTCTTGCCAGGCTACCCAGCAGATACGGAGCAGACACCAGCATCATCTTCTTTAATGCAATATTTATCAAGAAGCTATATTTTTCAAAGCAGATATTTATTGATGTCTTGTTGCCTGGCTGAACTGCAGCATGCAGATGTTGTATATATTTCAAGGAGAATGTCAGCATTATGAAATAGGGCAGAACGTTAACTCTCTCTTTTTAATTAATCTTCAGTTGTTTTTGGTTTGCACCGTTCATCACTGTGAACTGTCACCTCGGAAGCTCCTTTCTCAGGGCTGGATACGTTCACTTCCTACTCTGCTTCCTTAGAGCAACTCTGAGCATGTAGGTCAAAATTCATCCCGAGAAACAAGCCAGCAAAATACCTACACACCACTTGCCTCCTCCAAACACAGTGTTTTGAGACATAAATGATGAATAGGGCTTGCAGTGACACTCGGCACTGGGGTGAAACTCACGCCTTATGATGAATTGGCTCCTGGAGAATTTTCTGTGATGGTTATCATCAGCCATGGTTCCTTTCCTTGTACTTGCTGCACTCCAGCACGAATCCTGGCACTGTTAAAGGATGAGGTCAAGCAGATTTGAATACCTTCTGGACCTTGATCTCTTTGTTCTTTATTTACATAAAAATCGTGGTTATTAGAATAGCCAGGATGAAAGTTTTTTTAACCCTGATTATTGCCACACAAACCAGGAAAAACATGGAACAAACGGTATTTTGAGTTTCCTTTCTTTCAGTTCTTTTAAATATACTCAGTTATTTATCCTTCACAGCACAGAGCTTCAGGGAAGGTCAGGAAGGCCCAAACAAGTCAATAATAACAGGCAGGTATGCAAGGGGCATGTCCTGCAGACACAGACAAGCTATCAGCTTTGTAGCTCGTAGAACACATAGCAAATCAAGCTCAGGATTTTCAGACAAGTCCTTTCCAACCTATATTCTTTGCCTGAGTTAATTAACAAATTTCTGATGTGCCAATGTGTATGCTTCCTAGTACATAATCAAAATGCTAATAATTCCCTTATATTTCTGTGGTTTTAACTTGATCAGTTCCCAAGGGTTTCCTTTCACTTATTGTCTACCTGCTGAAAGAAAGCTCCTCCCTTCAGTATTTATGAAACTATGCATGGCAGACAAGGAAAACCAAAAGGGACCAAAACCAAAGAAGTTGAATCAGAATGGGTGAAGGATGTAGGAGCTGTCAGCAGTGAAGTAAAACAATAACTGAATCTTAAAAGCTCGGTGCTACAGTAATAACTGATAATAAAATGTTCTTTTAGTTGTCTCAGTAGTCTAAATTTTAGCTAATCAAGTTTGATTTCAACAGCCTTAAAAATAGAAATTTACAACAGACTTCAGAATAAGCAACATATTAAACAGTAACATTTATGCATTTGCAAAGATCTGCAGAAGCTGATACAGACTGGCTGTATCAGTCAGTAATTTAGCCAAAGGTCATAGAGTACAAAATGATTATGCTGGGAACCTCTGAACCTATCAGTGAAATGGAATTAGGCTCCCTGCACTTGTGCACCCCTTGGTCTACCCTTAAGCTGAGGACAACAGAAACCAATGAGCCACTTAACATTCACTGATGAAAGGATTTTAGGGAGGATGAGGAAAACTGCACCTTAGGAGCACCATGGGGACACCCGGGCAGCATCACCGGGGCCAGGGGCTGCAACCCACCACCCCCTCCCAAAGCACTGGTTCCTTCAGAAGGTAGGGCCCTGCTTCTGCACATGGGTTGGCAGCTGGCATTGCCTGGATAGAGTGGTGGAATCTCATTGAACTGCTTGGGTACACATGAAAAATGTAGTGGGATGGGCGTCTATGTTCCAAGATAGGGATGCATTCCTGGGTGTTGCTTAGCAACTCTGTACATTCATTCCATGGACTGCAAATGGTCATGGAACTGCCCGGCTCTGTCACGTAGGGCTGCTCTGCAGAAGAGTAAATACCATTTTCATCTGTGACTGGTTTTTCACAGATCCATAAAAATTCATGAAAGCACACACTTTCATACATTTAACTTTGCACAGATGGGGAAGTTTACAAATGTTTAACTCCAATGTGAGAAAAAGGAAGACGTGAAACTTTGTCTCTGAAAGGGTAGTGCAAGTCTGAGGCTTTGTTTTAAGGATAATACTGGAGTTTCATGGGAAGTCCTTATAAAAAACCTTCAATCTCAACCTGGAATTCAAAAATCCAGCTCAACTGTTCTTGGCATTCCACTCATTCCCAGTGAGAAAGATGCTGCAGCTGAATTCCCACCCTCTATGGCACACACAGAGCACTAATGGTGTCACAGAGGTGTAATCCTGACCAAAATCTTCCCTTGCAACCTCAGCATAAGAATTTGCCTGTCATCTCTATCCACTCAGTTAGAATTCATCAACAGCTGTTGCAGAAAGAGGGAAGAAAATGCTATTTATGTGATGTGCACTTTCTAAACTTGCATTTTTCAAGTTCATTACATTAATCAAAATGGACAAAAAAAAAGTACTACAAGTTGCTTTTGGTAAAGATTTTTGGCCCCACACTATCACAGCACCCTCTCCAGCATCTGCCATTTTCATAGACCATCTCAGAAGTCTCTTCCTCAAAGGTATTTTTTCCCAAATGAGACCAACCTGGACTGTGCATTACATCCAGCCTCTGTCAGACCTCATCCAGAAGGAGCTAATCTCCATCATGTTCCACTCAAAGCTGAATGTCTACCACTGAAGCAAAAACTTGTACTAAAGGTTAAAACGACACACATCAGGACAGTCTGTGCCCCTCGAGAGGGAAATGTCTGCTTGAATTCAGGTTCACAGCCAGGTCCTGTTCCATTTTATTACAAAGGCTTGAAACCAAGCACAGCATAAAGTATTTCAGTAAGGGCCCTTCTTACTCAAAGCACCAAGATCCTCCTGGTATTTTATAATTTTGTGCATTAAAAAAAAAAAAAAAAAAGAAAAAATAACAGAAATTAATTCAAGGGGTTATTTAAGTATTATTGCTGGGGGGAGGTAAAATATATTTAGTTGTTATGACTTAATCTGGATAGGAAAGAAGTGATTAAACTGCAACCTGTGCAAGTTTTTGAGAGAGGTGACTGTTTTCTAGGTGTCATTTAAGCATAGTCCCTCTTCTAGTACCATTCTGTGAGAACAAATATAGACTAGAAAAGAAGAAAGAAAGTTAAAATAAATATGAAAAAGAGAGCCTGAAACTCTGTTTCTACTCTCTTCACTTGTTAAACTCGGCATCTAAACAGGAACAAACCCCCAAACCAGAGTCCCTGTCTTCCATCAGAGGATTCAGTAACAGTTACAAAGGACACTTGGCATACCAATCACACATGGAAACCAAGAACCAATTGCTGATCCAATTAAAATACTAATTACAAGAACAATTAATTAGAATCTCAATTTAAAATTATGAAACAAGTTATTATTAGGTTACCAACTCCAAGTAGACCACTTGAACTGTGTCTCTCAGCGCAACAGCTTGGAATTCCAGGTAAAACAAAAATATGGAATACTAATACACCAAAATCATAATGAAATATTTTAACTTCATTGACAAAAAAATGTTTTCGTTGCATGGAAGCATTTGGGATTTTTTTTCAAATACATTTGAAATTTCTGATTTTTCAATTAACTTTGACATATCAATCTTCTATAGAAGAGAAATGCTAACCTTCAGATAGTTCTAGTAAATAATACAGTGTACATACACATTATATTATTAAGACTGACAGCTGTTTTTTACTGGAAGGTTCGCTGTTGTGCTTCTCTTTTTTTCTTATTTCTTTTCAGTGCAGAATTATATTCACAGAAAATCCTGCATCCCACAGCACTGAAAACACCGGTAATGCTGGACCAACGAACAATCCTTCACAACAAAGCCCTGGATCCATAAGGTCATTTTTCCAGTCTCAGGCTGAAAACCCTTGTACCAGTAGGACATATTTAGTTTGTGGCCTTAGTCCCTTGCAGGAGATACGAATAGAAATTCCCAATCAGCCAGGTCATGCAATAGTGTACATGACCCTTGCTTTGGCTCCTCACTATTGTGATGTCCATCAGGAATCATTTTCCTCCTGCTCCAGGCTACAGGAGTTCAGAGACCTGTGAGGTAGGACAGTGGCACATTTCCATGCTCGTAACACTCCCAGGGAAGTTCTGTTCCATTGCCTCTCAGTTTCCCATAGCCCATTGATACCAGGAAGCACATTTCTCAAACCAGATCACAATATACACTCACAGGCAGAGAGTGACTAACCCCCTTTAATAGCCCTCTGTTAGTCCTAGAAATTAATTATGGTCTTAATAGTGTACTCTATGCTTGGCAGGAATGCCTTTGACCTCCTTGTCCCTCTTATACCTCTTTTCCCAGCCATTCTGACTCCCCAGACATCCACAGATACCCCGTGGCATCTCACTTTGCACAGTCAGCACAGCCACAGATAATCAATGCAAAGAGATGTCACAAACACAAAAAATCAGTAATGTTCTAAGGGCAAGAAAACTAAGTTAATAATGGTTTTGTCTTCATGTACAGGCAAACATGCAACTCCAGGTAGACACAATCTGAGGCAGGTAAACAGAGGCTTTCACAAACACAGGAATCCTGGGTGATGGGGAAACCTCTGTCCCTGGCTGACACATCCACCCTATACAGATCCTGGGATGAGTCAGATGTGATGAGTACTGTGGGGTGCCAGGTCTCAGCTTGCAGCAGGGGAGCTTAAATCGGCTTAGATGGGGAAAATAACCATCCAGTAGTTTTATAGGAGGAAAACACTGAATCCAAATGTATCCTGGAAAATGACAACCTCCTTCTCTTCATTCAGTTTGCCACAGATATAGAAGCATGGCAAGCATACACAGAAGCTTACACACACAGTTTTAGCACAGTGTTCACTCTTACAGAGTGGGACATGCTCTCACTGGACTGTCTATGGTTAAATAACCAAAGCTTTACCTTTTGTTGCTATCTTATAAAAAGTAAAGTAAAAAATCTAAATTCACTGTGCATAGGAAGGAGTGACAGACCTACAAAGCATATGAAGGAAAAAGAGTTGCCTTTCAAAAGTTGAAAATTATATTGATTTCCATTGACTGGTTTTGTTCATTATGCACTTGGGAATATTCTCTGCTGATCCCAATGCAGAGCTGTATCCATGAATTTAGGCAGGCTTTATTATACTGACAGAAAAATCACATCCTTTACCTTAGAACCCCAGAGGTACAATTATTAACCTCTGGGACAGCTTTTAAAGAGAAGTTCTGTGGATAGAGAATTGCAGCTTTTGGCCTTTAATGCAGAGCTGAACAGAAAATTATATTCTTGTGTGTCAGAATTGGATGGGATGGGCAGAGCCCCCACCTCAGTGAGCAGATCAGCTTCTCCACAGAGCTCAGTGAGGGCTTAAAAGATATTTTTTGATGCCCTATTGGATTGCCACAGGCCCACTGATTCAAACCTTTTTAGACATCATAAGACATTTCCACTAGACTAATAAAGTAGTTTCTGCATTAATCCACATGCTCAAGAAATGAGAGATTTTTAAAGCTAAATGATCGTTCTCTATTAGATTTGCATCTTCTGATTTCTTTCCCATGGAGATTAAACCTTAAAACTTTCTTCCCTTTTGGAAATAAAACCTACCCAGGATGTCGTGAGACTGCAGCACTTCTGCCCATACAGCTGTGATAGGAAGAGGAGGACAGGAGATGTAAACCCCTCATCCTCAAGCCTAGAAAAGCAGCCCATATTATCCCACATTACAGTAGTCCAGGCTAAGAATCAGTTCAATAAAGAGAAAAATTGATTTTTTTAGATCTTTTTATGTGAAATGATCCAAGGAGATGCTCTGCTGTCTGCACAAGTGCAGGGGGCAGTGGGATGCATCTCTCCTTGCCTGGCAGCATGTGCTCAGTGATGGGGTGAAAATTCCACATAGTGGAAAAGTTTCATTCCTTAATACTTTTGGCTTTTACTGATTTCATAGTTCCGAAGGTTGAGAACTACCTAAGCCTCACTTTTGTCAGGAATATGCTGGGGTTGGAGGGGAAAGAATGAATTAACTTTCCTTCTGAACTGAGGAAGATATTAATTATAATTAAGATATTCCTTCTTTGAGGTTTCCCTCAATGTGCTAGCTAGGGACTGATGGAAAGGAACTTGCTGGGAGCTGATCCCATGCACAGAACCTGGGCTGGTGGGGGGACAGAGGTGTGGAGCATGGGCCAACCCAGCAGCCCCAGGAGGCTGGGGAAACACCACATCCCCAGCAGTAACACAGAGCTGCAGCATCACGGCCAGAGCTCCCAAGGAAACTTGTCCAGTCACCATTGATATGCTTCATTCTGTGAATTATGACCAGTCTGAGAACATGAATGCAGCTATTTTAAAGTGACATGAATTCTCATTTCTAGGCTGGTATTCTCAGCTCAATCCTTTACCAGCTGTGCACAGTATCCTCCATTGCTTCATGGATTTCCTCCCCCCTTTTTTTTTTTTTTTTTTTCTTTCCACCCTTCCTTCTTTCCTCTCCTCCCC
>VXBT01007841.1:677973-781095 GCA_013400235.1 Oriolus oriolus
AGGGCCCTGCTCCCAGGCTGGAGCAGCCTGTCCTTGGGGGACTGCACCCCGTGGGAAGAGAGCCACGGTGCAGCAGTTTTGGGAGAACTGCTGCTCATGAGATTGGAACCACACTGGAGAAGTTCACAGAGCACTGTCTCCCGTGTCAAAGGACCCCACGGTCTCACAGGAGAACAACTTCTCTCCCTGAGCAGTGGAAGAAAACCTCAGGTGACAAACTGACCAAAACCCCCACACCCTGTCCCCTGTGCTATTGGTGGGAAGGAGGGAGGGGTTGGGGGGAAAAAGGCGTTTTAAGGACTTGTTTTACTTCTCATTATCCTGCTCTGATTTCGTTTGTAATAAATTCACTTTGTTCCTCTAAGTTGAGTCTGTTTTGCCCTTGGACTGTTTTCTCCCATTCCTTATCTCAACTCATGAGCCCTTTGTTAAATTTTTTTCTCTCCTCTGCCCAGCTGTGGCAGGGGAGGGTGCGTGAGTGACTTTTGTGGGTGCCTGGCATTTGGCCAGTGTCACACCACGACAGTGGGAATCCTAAACCTTTAGTCTTGGTAGTCAGAACAAATTAGCTCTTACCAGGCATGGCTGTCGTCATCTTGTCATAAAACACCCCAGGTTCAGCAGCCAGTGTGGGAGAGGGGGAGCAAGGTGAAAGTCTTACAGCTGGAAGCCCAGATGTTAAGGGACCTCTGTGTGAGATGCTCAGAAAGAGCAAAGAAAGAGAAAAGTTAAACTACACTGCACCAAACTGGGCACTTCAGGATGACTTTGCAAATACTGATGGTGAAACCACAGAAAGCACCTCTGACATCCCAAGAGCAGCAGGAGAAAAGACAGATGTGCAGTTAGGACTTATGTACTGCTTTTAAATGATAAAGGTCCCCATTCAGCCCTACTGTAGTCTTCCACTCTATCTTCAGATAAGGCAACAGTTCACTCTGTTCCTCAGCTCTTCTGCTCTAAAACGGACTCAATAACAATTTTCTTCTCCCAGCGCTGCCTGTCTCACCTGGATGTCAGTGCAAGCTTTTGCCACACCACCCACCTGTACAGAAGGAAGTCTATTTTCTGAGCAACAGACACATGAAAGAATGTATTAGCTAAAGAGACACAATTGTCAAATAATATGATTGGAATTACACAGACAGCGCCTGGCTGTCAGCAATGTCCCCCACTGAGGCCATCCAGAACTGCTGTCGATTTGTGACTGGAAAGTCTCCATTGGAACACATGGCCTGAAAAATCACAGAATCATAGAATGGTTTGGGTTGGGAGAGACATTAAAGACCACCTAGTTCCAACTCCGTGCCATGGGCAGGGACACCTCCCACTAGACCAGGTTATGGTTTATAGGTTTAAGTAAATGGATTCCAAGTTCCTGAAGATGTAGGTGAGGAAAATGACATGGAAATCTAACCTTTAATCTTGTCTATCTTAGAGCACAATGTTTTCCAAAGGGGCTTCAACTCATCTGCTTCATGTGCATTTACAAAACTGCTCACTTGTGCATCTTAAACTGGATTTAGGAGCAATATAGGCTATTTTCAGGACAGGATTTAGAGTTTACATTAGAAGATTTCTGTTTAGAAAAGAAGTCAGATAAGCAGAAAGAAGTCAAGGAATAAGGTTTTTTCATAGAAGTAGCCTGCAGCAATTTTTGTTTCAATATAAAAAAAGCAAACGATCACAACTCATTGATGCAGAAATGTATAGGTAAATGTCAGTGCAAATACAATACAAATCTCTCCTAATATCATCTGATGCAGAAAAAAAATACTGATTTTTCTGGCTTTTAACTTCATACAGGTCTGTGGTTTCATAATGATGTTTGACTCAGGAAATTAAGAGAGAAGATAGCTGCATTTAGAGAGGGTTAATAGGCTCACCATGGATTATGTAAAAAGATGCTGCCAAAACCGTAATAGATGCAGATCATTTAAAATTTGATAGGATCACTTAAGACCAAAGACAATACACATGAAAGACAGTTCAATGTTTGCCCAGTAAACAGAATAATGATAAATTGGCCATGTCAACACAACCCAGGTGCAAATGTGGTTTAAGGGATGTGATGACAGCTCTCTGTCCAGAGAAGCAATTGTTTTCTTTAGAGATTTGGCTTTGTTACAGGCAGTTTTAGAAATGCACAGAGCAAGTGAAACCAAATGCCACAGAAAGGGGAATGATGCAGCTGTGAGCTGGGGGTTCAGGACAAGCTCTAATTTAGTTTAGATATTAGGAAGAAATTCTTGATTTAGAGGTTTGTGAGGCCCTGGCACAGGTTGCTCAGAGAAACTGTGGCTGTCCCATCCCTGGGAGTGTTCAAGGCCTGGATGGATGGGGCTTGGAGCAACCTGGGATACTGGAAGGTGTCCCTGGGGTGGGAATGAGATGAGCTTTAAAGTTCCCCGAAGCCCAAACCATGCTGTGGTTCTATGACAAGGTCACAGAGGTGTCCTGGCTGGTAATGCAGTGCAGAGTCTTCCAGGTGCTCCCAGGGAAACCATGCTTACAGCGTAAAGGTGCTTCTGCCTTTCAAGAAATGGCTTCTTTTCTGACGCTGCCAGGCTGCCCCTAACCCAGAGGGCAACAGCGTCCTTCCTGCAGACATCAGGAATGCCGGGCAGCTGCTGTCGGGGCTGCAGCGACACAGGCTCCTCATCGGAGGAAGCCAGCCCGAGTCGCTGAGAGTCTCCCGCATCTCCCGGAGGTAAAGGAGCGAGAGGGGTCTCCGGTGTGGGGTTCCAAGGCTTTATTCACTTGAAGGGTTCCAGGGACCGAAGACACACAAAATGGATGGTCCAGGGATTATACATGGGGAGGTGCAAGGGGCGGAGAGACAACCAAAGCCAATAAGGTGAGGGCCAGGGGGCGGAGAAGGCATGGAGTGACAGGGTACAAACCAATGGGGAAGGTACGGGGAGGAACAAGGGAACAGGGAACCAATGGGGTACTGAGTAGTGTGGATGGTTCTAGAAATCATACCTGTTAAGGGGAAGGTATACATATTCAAAGGAACATACATAAAAGAGGGTGGAGAATTAGCAAGCCAACCAAAGACAAGGGATCTACATATCAGCGCAAGGCCTAGGGGGAGCTCACCCTAACCTGGGGAGGACCTCTTGAGCCTGCCCATCAGCCTTGGGGCCCATGGCTCCCCAAACACATATTTTGCGTCTTTACAGACCGCAACACTTTTCAAAATTACAGATCCTATCAAATCACACAGAAAATGAGAAGAATGCAATAATCATCAGAACCTTTAGGATGCATTACTGAATAATAAACCACAGCAAAGCACTGGGTTCCCAGTGAGCTGAAGTATCACCCCACTCTTTATCTCTGCCCCTGTATAAAACATACAACAAAAATGTTATTTGGGGAATTTTTGTCTTTACTTACATTTTGGGCAAGTCACTTTGCTTACTGCTCAATGACCATTCAGTTAAAAGGAAGTTCAGTCCCAGTCCCCAGGCACATCCCAGTAATCCAGGTCTGTGGTGCCAAACCTGCAGAGTGTTTTGATAACACCACCCTTCACTCTGGAGATTGAGAAACTGTCTTGGTATTAGCTTTTTTTTTCCCTTTTACACCTTCTCACTTGTGGAAGAGACTCCTCACCTCACAGATAGGCATGTCATAATAGAGTTTGTCTCCACCCAGATTACTCCAGCAATTAATTTTACACCTAAGTAGCTTGGCTAAGGACATCTTGTTCCCAGCCCTGCTGAGACTCATCTCCAGGTTTGTGTCCTTCACTGAGCCACAGATGTGGGTCACAGCCATCACAGAAGTCACTGAAGGTAGGAGGCCAGAGCTCAAGAGGCAGCAGTGAACATGCCTGCCTGGTCCTGGCAGCCCACAATGGGGCAAAGCTTGTTACACCCTTCATACGACCTTTTTATCCCCTTTATAAATGAAAAAATAAAAAGCACCTTCCATGAGCCTGGCTTAGCGCAACTTCTCTCTTCAAAACCATTCAAACCAGAATGGGCTCCTCAAGGAAGATCCTCTGAGTTAACTAAAAGACAACATAAGAATGGGTAAATTAACAGCATTATAACCCTAAAGGGACAGTTTCTTTCAGAATTAAGTCAGTCTAGTTTATTAAGCTTAACTCACTTGCAAGAAAAATAATTTTGAAGGGAGCAATGAGTGATATAAGTTTCCATCAAAGAGCAAATGTAGTTGTTCAGTATAACGAGAAAAGAAAGAAGCAATACGAGCAGTTTTAATGCTCTGACAATGAATCAAACCTGAGCTTGGCAAACCTTGGAAAAATATAACTCTATAATAACAAATATTTAAATTGTATTATCCATTGGGAATCAGCCTCTCTTGTACTGTGCATGTCTCAGATGTTTTGCCACTTCTATATGATTGTTGCTCTACATAAACAGTTCCAAGTCCAAATTTACTCCTGATTTTTCTCTCTGCTCCTTGTACAGCTGAGACTTTCCTTCCACGTGGCAGGTCTGGGAAAAAGGAAACCATTCTCACCATTTTCCAGGCATTCAAATAGCTGAAATCCTCATTTATTACTCTACTCTGAAGTGTGTATTCTAACGAGAGGAAAATACGAATTCACCACAGAAAATCATCTTGTGCTCTCCAAGCAGCTCTTCTCAGGATGAAATTCTGGCCACATAGAAGTAATGACAAAACTGCCTTTAAGTTCAGCACAGCCAAAATTCCAGCCTTTATAACTAAACCTGAAGCTTTAAAACACAGAATGACCTGGGCCTATGAAAATTGAATTATTTTTATTTAGGTTTAATGCTTATAACTTTAGTCATTTCTTCAATGTATGCTCATTCAAAACCTGAAATTTTAAAATAATGGCCTACTTACCCTCTATGTTTGTTTATGTAAACATATATCATTTTCCTATTCAAAGACAGAACTTATTTTTCCAGTAATGCTTTCTCCTCTTTTTTTTTTTATTTTTGTGAAAATAACTATCCAGGTAAAGAGAAAAGAGAAAAAATTATTCTGAAAATAACTTCCATCTTTCAACAGAAAATGTGAATCAGTTTGATGTTTCACCTGGAGTAAAGTCAGAAATCTCAAATCGTGACATATGGCAAAGCACCTCTAACACTGCTGGGAGCGCTCGTTCTCACATGACAAATCTGCATAAGAGGCTTTGAAGGAGAGCAAACATGTCTAAATCAGGGAAATCACAGCTCCTGACCTCAAAGAAGGTGCACAGCTCCATAAACTCAATAACCCCTACAGACATCCTCTGCTCTCAGGGAAAACCTGGGCCTCCTGGAGACATCCATGGGCTCCTGGGTTAATTTCTCACTCAAGTCCAAGGGCAGAGCAAGCTCCTAGTTCAATCTGTGTGAAACAGAGAGTTTGGAGTGGCCAGGCTCTTAAAAAGGGCATGGTCTTAGCATGGCAAACAGGAAACCTGGGTTTTTTTGGAGTGGACAATCAGATATATAGAATGATAGAATGATTTGGGTGGGAAGGATCTCAAAACTCATCTTTACAAACCCCCCAGCCAAGGGCAGGAACAGCTTCCACTAGACCAGAAGCCGCATCCAACCCAGCCATCAATACACCCCACACTTGGTAGCAAAAAATTTCACTCTACGTTTTGCATTTGCACCATTCCTCATCTAAAAATTTCACAGCAGGAGATGGACAGCACTCAGATCTTTCAATATTCAGACTCACTATTTTCAATGTACACACAAGCCAAGGCCAGCAGCATATGCCATGGGTTGACAAGGCACTGCTGTTTCCAGAGGCATTACACACCCCAGGATTTAATTATATTAATTTCATCTGCTCTAGTCATGGGCTGCAGCTTTGCACTGTCCAGGGGGACAATGACCACAGGACTGGGGTCACTGCAGCTGTGGACACTGTCCCACTGCACATAGGTGCCTGTTTTCTGGGTCGGACCATGCAGCCTTTCTGGCACCTACTTGTGACTACATAATTTTATATTTTGTTCAAGGGCATGGTTGTTCATTCTGGGCCAAAATTCACATCTCTCTCTGCCACAGGGGCATGGCAAGGCACATGGTTAAGATTTCCTTAATTCTTATAAGCTGAATCCACATAAAGCCAAATCTAACAACCTTGCAATGAAAACCTCATCTTTGTCATTTTACGTCAAGTGGGAATTTTGAAGCTAAAAAGGCACCATTTTCTAATTTCCTCATGAATAAAAAGTGTGGTATGTAGAGCCTTTGGATTTAGGGTTTGATTTATGTTTTTAAAATTTATATTATTATTTTAAAATATTTTTTTAATCAATCCTACATATATATAAACTGTTACGAAAACATAAACCTGTAACAAGAACAAATCTGTGAAATAGAACAGTGAAATTATAAACGTTTCCATGCTCTGAGTCTGTACTCATTAAACTATCACAGTCATAATTTTCCTTTCAAGGTGTACTGGCCTCTGCTAAGGCAACAGCCAAGGTCAAATACAATTCTACAAATAATTTTCTTTCCTTAATCATGTCATTTTAAACGCATTAGAAGTCAAATCAGAAATGTTTTTCTCAAATACCACCCTAACAAATACAGAAAATATCCACAAAAACCCCCCAAAACAACAACAAACAACAACAACCAAAAAACCCCAATCAACCAAAAAAAAAAACCACAGAAAGTAAAAAAGAGCAAGGAATTTGCCTAAAGCAGCCAAAGTAAAAACTGAGTGAAGACCTCAGGGTTGGAACTGCTGGCAGGTACTTTAATTTGAAGACAGTGTAAAACATGTAGGGAATCCAGGATTCCACCCACAGGAGAATATTAAAATGTTTCCCTTTTATTATTATGCTTGTCTGTATTGTGGTTTAAAATCCACATAGGGACTGCCAGAGCTTGTTAGCTGTCTTTAATAGTTGCATTAATAAATCCTATAAACTAATTGTGTAGTGACTAAATTAATTACATTCAAATGAGATAATATATTTCTCTAGAAATACGATAAAGAATTTATAAAGAGATATGGTCTTGTCTGTGAGTCGAAAAATAATAACCAGCCAGCGACCCAAATACCCAAATCCAGCTGTAATATGTAATCAAATTGACAGCTGTGTGCATAAGCAAACTGCAACAATGGCAAGAGATCACAAGAAAGTATTAAACTAAATTATT
The DNA here is from genome assembly GCA_013400235.1 of Oriolus oriolus. Lineage (NCBI taxonomy): Eukaryota > Metazoa > Chordata > Aves > Passeriformes > Corvidae > Oriolus > Oriolus oriolus. The sequence goes on from VXBT01007841.1 coordinate 685,104, forward strand.
TACCCAATAAAATAATGAATGAAAGCAGTGTACTGAGCTTTCCTCATGGCCAGCAGTTTAGCTTCAGACAAAAGTGCGAACCTGATCCTAAACCCCTGTTATTTTTTTTCATGAGCAAGGACAAGTATATGACACTGTAATAAGAACCCAGTTTTCCACTGGTCTGAGAAGCAAACCATGAACTTTAGATCCCATCAAACACAGATGATAGTTTGTGTGCTGAGGAAAAAAACCTCTTTGGAGCTGAAGTAACTTATGGGTCCTGTCCTGCCCTGCAGGCGCCTGCTGGCCCTTCTCTGCTGGAGCATGTTATTTCTGTCAGACAGCAAGTCCCAAGCACTGGTGCTCTCCCAGATGAAAGTTTTGGGTTACTTTGGGCCAGTGGTCACGTTAAAAGACCTCAGCTAACAAGCCAACACCAAGCACAGGCACAGAGCAATTCCAAGGCACAAGAGTGTTTTACCTTCTCTTAATTAAATTAAATAATCTTGCCGTAAATTTAAGGGAGAAGCTGGTTCTGGCAGAGCTGCTGTCGCCAAAGCCTCACTCCAAGGCAGTGTTCAGGCTGTTTTGAGCAGGAGGGCAAAACAACAGCCCCTTGCTCAGCCCAGCATCTGTAAGAGTTGGAGTGACCTCAGAGCTGCTAACCCAGTGTGAAGCTGCATGTGCTTGCTGCAGATGGGCTGAGTCTGTCAACCAGACACTCAGCATGACCAGAACACCAGATTTAGAAACACAAGCATAAAAACAACTGAGCTGGTGGAAAAAGAAACCAGAATTTAAGCTCTTAAATGAACCATTCAGCTCATAAATTGTTGATTTCAAGACTGCGGAGTATCAAATGACTAGGAGCAAGCTGGGGTTTAGCATTGAGAAAATCAGATATTCCATTAAAGAGCCTGGGTACAGGTTTAGGAGACAGATTTTGGCTTCTATTTTTGAAAAATGTTGACTTTCATGAGAAGACTTTCATGTCATGCTCTACTTGCACAGGAGTATTCATAAAATAAATGCCAGAATTCAAGGTTTTAAGCTTTGTACTCCAATACTGAACTAAGGGCACTAATAGTTATGAGAGACAGATGGAGCAGCAACTGAGGTGGTTGCAATTTTATAGAACATGGGCTACCTTTCCCCATTTTGTGATAGTGACAACAGCAATTGTGGCCATCAGGCAGCATTACCCCCTCTGTGACTCTCCCCGCTGTGTTGTCCAAGGCCAGTTTGGATGGGGCTCAGAACAACCTGGGCTAGTGGAAGGTGTCCATGGCAGAGGAGTTGGAACTGGATCTTTAAGGTCCCTTCCAATCTAAACCATTTTATGAACGTGATTGCTCATTAGCCTTTCCTTTTTTTGGATATGCAGAAAAACAATTTTCGATAACAAGAAATTACCAAAACAAATCACTCAGCTATCTCAGTGTAAGCAAAGCCAGCTTCAAAGCACACAGCTGGTAAATCAAGTTTGAGTTAAAACACCTGAGTGGATAAAACCCCAGAAAAAAATGCATGAAATTAAATTCTGACAAACCTCTTACTCCAGCAGTATGAATGGGGTTGCTATAATGATAGAAAACTATTGATTGCCATCTACTGTCTCGTTCAATTGATCAGGTCCTGCAAATCTCAGATAACACTCGTGTCATTAGAAGGTAGTATTGTGCTCTTCTGCCTATGACTGATTGCTGTGCTATCACAGCTTTGATCATCTGATAGTACAAGTGTTGGGGAGCTTGGCTATTGATTTGTAGATAAAAATGTTCCAGTACTTTGAGACCTGTCAGTGAAATTCCTTGGATGCAAAATAGCATTGTACTTTCACGGTAGGTCATTCGCTAATTAAGTTAATTTCCAAAGAACTTTTTTGGGGAAAAAGCTGTTGTACACATGTACCACGCAGGTGGCAAAAGGTACTGAAGGACCAGGTCGGTCTGATCCACCTGAGCTAACAGGTCCTTGAACAGACCTACATATTTCTAATTTTAAGATTAAATTTATTCTTAAGTGATCAGGGTATGAAAATCACTGTAAAATTTGGACTAATGATGCAGGTGCTTCTCAAGAAGAGACCTCAGTAAGGTCAGATCTCTGTGGCTTCCATAAAGCAGCTGTACAGTGCTGAACAGCTTCACGGAATCACAGAATGATTTGGGTCAGAAGGGACCTTAAAGGTCATCCAGTTCCAACCCCCTGCCATGGGCACGGACACCTTCCACTATCCCAGGTTGCTCCAAACCCCATCCAGCCTGGCCTTGAACACTTCCAGGGATGAAGGAACTACAGCTTCTATGGGCAACCTGTGTCAGGGCCTCACCAGCCCCACAGGGAAGAATTTTGTCCCAATATTCTAATCTTCCTTTCAAGCCCTTCTGCATCTGATCCCTCACAGGACCCCACTGTTTATCAATAGTCATTTCACCAAAAAGTGCTATCCAATCTACATCCCAAATCCCATAAATCCAATTGTTTCCTTAGTCAGGTTCTGTTAGCTTTACTTAAAAACAATTTTCTGAAGGCCACTGACAGTGTTTGTCTAATTACGCTACTCATTCATCTCTAGCACTAAAGGATGATGAAATTAGGTCTTATTAGTTGATACACTTTAATTTGGCTTTTCACAGGGTGATTGGCACATTGGAATTACTCCACTCCCTGGGATGCATTCAATCCAGCTGTTGTTCTGCATGGTAGTAAGGCACAAGATCAGCTGCTGGGACTGAGTCTCCCAACAGAAGCCTTGAGTCAGAACTGCAAAGCCACAGTCCATTTTGGGGGTAACCTTTTCCTTTACATTGCAGTTATAACACAAAATAGGATTATTTTTGTCTCCTAATGATAAATTTTGAATAGTTACTGTGGATTATATCCTTCTTCAGAAAAATCTAATTTTATTTTTTTAATTTAACCCATTTATATATTACTCCAGTGCTCCAGATTTTTAAAATTCACATTCACAGATTAAAAGTCTGAAAATTCCCAAACTCACCACATTAACAAACCTATATATTGAAGGAGATGTTTTCTAAGACTTTAAACCAATTCGAAGATAATCTTTTTCATTCCATAGCAGCCAAACTAAAACACCCAATAAACAAGTTTCTAGAGCATGAAAACATATTTCAACATCATTACTGCACTGGAGAATTTGAGGTTTTAAAAGAAGAGCTGGCATGTGTAGATGACCTTTGTCAGGGTGCCAAAACTGTCTTTTTGGAAAAATATACTTTTATGCTACGATGTGGGTTTCTTTATGTGAAAAATGCACTTTATATACAATGAGATGTAAGAGCAGAGCGCACAGAGGAGGTCAAAGTGAAGGACTCCTGGTGACCTGAGAAAGGACATTCCAGGAGACAACATGTGCAGGGTTATTCCATGTCCCGGGGTTTGGATGTCCCTCTCCCAGTGTGGATCAAATGAACTATTTTTAAACTGTGCATGCCAAAGCAAATGTCCTCTGCCTGAACTCCAAGCAAAGACCTGATGAGTGGTGATGAAGCTTGGCTTTATTAATGGCTGAGAGCATCTCCCTCTGCCCCGCCTTGAGCTATTGCTCCATAGAGCAGAACCATCTCCTGTCGTCCCACTTGAGCAAGAGAAGATTTGGGTCATGCAGAGCAACTCTTGCTACTCCACTTAAACTGCAAAAATAAAGACAGCATAATTGTGTTTTGCTGTAGACACACTGCTTTTAGCTTTACCAGCTTGTGATTGCTCTTGAGCACAGGTTTGTTTAGAGAAAACACAATATGGCCAGGGTCTGGGAAAACTCAGTGGCATGCATTAGTTCTTGAATTTGTTGATTAGAACCCGTGAAAATTGCTGTTTCTAAGTAAATATGCCACACAAAAATATTTCTCAGTGACATGTAATTCATAGAAAACATGAGGTTTGGCACCACCTCTATAGAGTTTATCTTAGAAAAATGAAGACTGCAAATCTTCACAAGGAGCGTGCTCTGTTTCCAATTATTTTATAGTACTGTCCTGACCTTTCTTTTTAACACAATATTGTTTGCTTTTTACATTACTGCTGCTAAAAGGCTTGGCAGAGGTTTATGTTATAATGACCAAGTGATTCCTATCAGCTTTGTCTGAGGTATTGTTCTGTATTTGGGTCAATTACAGTCAGCCATTCCTGATTACAGAGTGGCAATGCCTCTGATGTTCCTGACCTTTATTTTCACCTTGGGGCAGCACCTCTGAGTATGGGAGCAGGAGGTGGCTCATCCTGCACAGCTGACACTGTTTGCCTGTAAAATGGGCACTATCAATAATTGGAGGATCGTCCTACAGGATGAGATCCTGCTATTTAATCATCATAGAATCACAGAATCATTTAGGTTGGAAAAGCCTTCTGAGATCATCAAGTCCAACCTTTAACCCAGCACTGCCCAGGCCACCACTAACTCATGTCCCCGAGTGCCACATCTACACATCTTTTAAATAACTCTAGGAATGGTGACTCAGCCATTGCCCTGGGCAGTCTGTTCTGTTGCTTGAAAACCTTTTCCATGAAGAAATTGTTCCTAATATCCAACCTAATCCTTCCCTGGCACAACCTGAGACCATTTCCTCTTGTCCTATTACTTGTGATCACCATTCTCTTCCTTACCCACTGGTTTCCTCCTCTCCAGCCTGGCCACATTTAATTGTTTATGAAATCTTAATAATATTTGTGTCTATTTTTATCTTTATTTGAGGTGAATTACTTCAGTTTCCCTTATTCCCCTCCTCTGGAGAGCAGCTTTGCCATAAACAGGTGACTTTTGGACTCATGTTTTGTAAAAGTGTTCTCAGGATCCCAGAGGACATTTTGGGTGGTAAAACAGAAGTGATACTTCAAACAGCAAAGCCTTCAAATATAGGAGGCCTCACCATTCTTTATTTCAAAGTCTCAAACCATTTAAACCAAAAGCAGCATTTAATTCAAAGACCCTATGGGGCATTTTTTTTAATATTGCTAAAGTGGTCTGCTACCTTTAGCGATAAAAAAAAAAAAAATCCAGAATATAAAAGCAGTTTTAAATCCCTATTCTGTTAGAAAAATCCACAAAAATAGCCTTAGCTGTGGGTTTCTGCTTTTACTGTAAAAAAGAGACATTTCCCTGCAGGTACCCTCCATTCCTTCTGTTACATGACCTTTCCAAAAGCTTAAAACAAATTACAAGGAATTGACAGCTAAAGGATACCTGTTCGCCTCTCTGAAGTTAAGAATATTGACTAAAACTAAAGGGTATGTTCTTTTCCCTTCTTTTCTGAAAAGTTAGGAAAAGAGAATTAGCTGTTGTGCTTCTGACAAATGATTTGCGCCTACAAATTTAGTCCTAGAACACATGTGGAAGGAATGTTACACAGTGGACAGAAACCTAAAGGGAAGATGTCAGCTTCTGGTTAATTTAGGCAATTCCTTAAACTTTGAAGTCGAAGTCAAGAAGATGGCCTAAATACCCATTGCTGGGTGACCAAAGTCACAACCCCCAGTCAGAAAGATTATGACTTAATTCATGTAATTTACAGCATCTATCAATGAGTAAGAGGCAAGAAGCCCTTGTGAGAGATGAACACCAACAGATGGAGGGATGCTCTGCCTTCAGATTGCATTTTCTTCAAAGAGGTACAGCCGCATCTGTTTGCTGACCCGAGTGCAAAATCCTGGATTTTTTCCTAAAAAAAGGTGAGACTCATGGCCCAGGACTGCTGCAAAAGAAGCAGATCAATTAAAACATTTCTGAAAAATCTGTCTGCACTTCCAGCATGCATTTGTAAAGGGAAGTTATATACCAAAAACCAGAAAAACTTTGCTGTTTATTTCCAGTTAGTTGGGATTCATACATGTTCCCTGTAAGAAGTCCTTTTCCATAAAGCCCTCTGAGTTTAACCTGGTATGCTCTGTGATATTCCATCTGTCACACCAGATCTCCATCAACTTTTTCTTCTTTACTCTTGACCTGAGTTTCTCTAAGAACACTGCTTTAAATTAGGTCCCACGAGAAATATGACAGTAAATTCCTCGTTTCATGATGGTGATAGAAGTTGCCATTGTTTCCTCATCATTATAGTGATGTTTAAGGCATTGGAGGAGAGGGATCATTTGTTAGTTCTCTTGTTGTCTGCTTTCTGCTCACAAGAGCAAACATAGGTGGAAGTTTATTGACACCCTTGACAAACAGCATGGTGCTTTCTTTTGCAAGAGCTAATTTATTGTATTAGATAAGACATCATCACACATTTTGAATCTGACTCTGAGCCCAGGTGCACTGATTTTGTGCCACGGAGATATCACTTCCCTGTGTCACAGAGTAGAGAAGTGATGCTCAGGTTTTCTTTCATAGGTGATATCCTTCTATATAATAATTCTGTGGACATGCCAATAGCTTGTGTCATGGAGGAAGAAAATGAGGGAGGAGGAGGCTTTTTTCTCCTACTGCTGTATTTCAGTCATTTAGTCTTATTGGTTTTCCGCAGTTAGGAATGAAAGATGTAACTTCAGGCTTTCTATTGCTCAGCATATGTATGTACCAAGGCAGAAATGAGAGCAGAAAACCCACAAATCTGAGTTATGGGAGCGAGATCTACAGATTTAAGGCTCCTAAATATGCAGACAACTACTCAGAGAGGCCCAGGATTAATTCCAAATTTTTGTCTGTCCCTTTGACCCAGACACATCATTATTAAATGGAAATCTCTCCCTCCCTCCTTTCCCCATCCATTATTCTCAGCTGTAGGATTTTTCATGCAAATAATTATATTTCCTCATATAACTTCTTTTTACCATTATTTTCCGCTCTACCTATGGTCTATGATAGCCACTTGCTGAGTTTTGTGTTAACATATAGAAATACTGTATTGTTACTTATGGAGTCGGGCACAAAGAGGAGGAAAACCTTGGATTCAGCAGGGGGAATCCAGACCTGGTGCAGGACGGTGGGGACCAACCTTTGATGAAGTAATTCTGCCCATTTCTTCAATGCCCAAGACTCACCTTCTCTGTAAACCCATGACCTGGGGTAATTTCACCCAGTCTGCAGACCCCTCACTCATACTGGGACACTTAACTCCTGGCTCTATAACCATTCCCATCAAGCATGACATATAAGCACGGCATTTTGCATCAAGAAAATTCCCACTGAAGATCCAGTACCCCAGCAAGAGACAATTTGCAGAATTGATATAAATAATAACTGTGCCCAAAGCACTCTTTAGTTGACATTAACTAAGGCTACAGCAGGAGCTTGTCATGTCTGAACAAAAAGAATGTGTCTTCTTAGGCTAAAAATACTCAGCACACAGACTCCAGCAAGAGCAAACCACTTCAGTTTTACCACAAATAAACTTGTGTTAGTCAAAGCACTGCAATTAATACATCCAGCCTTCATGGTGATTTTTGTCCTGGCATCATTCATACATATTTTATACTAAACATTCATTTGTAAGATGAGAAATGGACCTTTTTTAGCAGCAAAGATAAACTCTTGCTTATTCCAGCTATCTTGGCAAAGCTCTCCAGCACACACCGAAACACCAACAGCCAGGATTTCCATGTATCACAGGGTTTTCTACCAGCAGAGAAAAGTCTTAAAAGACTGTGGATGCTAAGGCAAGATTCAGAACCATGCAGCCAGCAGGCAACATAATATTTTGTCAGTAATAAAGCACACAATTCTGGTTTTGATACAAAACTCTTCCCAGTGGTTTTCTCCACTAGTATTTTGGGCATTAGGGATTGCCTTTTGCAAAGATATCATACTAGATATAGCCAAATAAAATACATTCCTTATTTTTGAGGAGAGAAAGTGGCTTTGATCCCTTAAGCTGACCAATCCCACTAGTATAATAAATTTACCAGCATAAATAAGGCTTCACATTAAAGCCAGGCAACTTGCACTCTCTACAGACAGGGAACAAGATGTGAATAAGGTGATGGTTTCTTCATCTAATAAACTGAAAATCATTCAAATTTTGAAGGGGTCAGTGGGACTTTACATTAGTTGTCCACTTTGCTTTTTGAGATCACGATTTCAATGCAGTGTTGACCACTGACTGAAAACAATTTAAACAACACAGGAGTGGGAGTGCTCCATGCAAGGCAAAGTAATAGCTTTACCTCGTCATTATGCTAGAGCATTTATAATCAAAGACAATGGCACTAATAGATTCATTCATTCATTCAGAAACAACCTCAGACCTTTCAAGCATGCAATTAAAATCTCTGTCACTTTAAATGGAGCACAGAACTAGTGTTTTACTGTCTAGTCACCAAGGTATAGCACAACTTCTTTGACTGATTATGGCACTAAAATCTACAAAACAATCAGGATTCATGAATATTTTTGTGGCTGTTGAATAGATATCTGAATTAAACTACTTTGAAAACAGTGACAAAGTCATCCAAATAATAAGTGAAGGTACTTATTATTTGATCAAGAGGAAAAAAAGTCAGAGACAGGAGACTGGAAGGACTGTCCTTCCAAAGGGTCACTTTGTCCCCCAAGAAACCAGTAACTGCATTACTTGGGACAAATATCATCTTAAATGACTTCTCTCTTTTGTCCTGCAAGGGCTTCCCAGAACCATGCTGCTCCCAGCTCCCATTAATTTACAGCTCATCTATACTCATTTGCCATCACCACAGTATCACCTTTTGGGTTAAGAGGTTCTTCCCTTGCTCTTGCTCTCTATCTGTCTAGGGCAACCTTCACAGTTTTCATTCTGCTGGGCCAAATAAGCTATGGATTTGGCTCATTGAGTTTCATCCTTTATGCTACTTTCTCACACATAATTATCAAACTCTCTACACTTTGCTTTACATTTTTTGCAGCCTGAATCCATCTCTTTTGACTATAAGAGATCAGTGCTGTATTCAGACATTAATGCCTCTGTATAAATGGAGAAAATAATTCAGCTGTTTAATCTTACAGTACATTGGGTTTTTATACAGCCATACTGTTTTAGTGGTTCATAATTACCCTGTGATCAAACACCACACCAGAATCTTTCTCCTCATTAGACATTTCTGGCTGATGAGTTTTTGCCTTGTAGCACCAACCCAGCTGCAAGTTTCTAAGCTCATAATTAACCTCACTCTTCTTTCCCTTTTGAGTTTCCTTCATCTCCACGGAAAAGGTAAGCACGTATTTATACACCTTTTCATACAGGGCATGGTTGCCACTAGCAGGTTTTCCACCTCTGGCACAGCCCCCCTCATGAGCTACTTACTCCAATTGCTTACGCACTCAGGTTTGCCTTTCTGAAGAAAATATCAGCTGGGGATTTCAACTTTCTTATTATTCCTTTTAATTTCAATTGAGTTATTCATGTCTCTTTGTTAAAGATTATTTTCTACAAGAAATCTACAAATGCGGTTAGGGAAAAGTGCTTGTTCCTGTGCGTTCAAGGACTATTGGATGAGAAATCTGTGAGCTATTACATCAAGGAATAATTAGGCCACACTATGCATTGGTGACATCTAGATGTTCCCCTGACATTATCCACAAAGGTGTCTCCCTATCATGACATCATTATAACAATCCTTATTAACAGCCTTATTCCCATTTCAAAGATGTTTTTAAGAAAGGCCTGTGAAGACATTTTTTTTTCACCGTATCAATAGCAACAATCAATTATCACTACAGAGTGAAAAAATGGATATTTACCATCTTATAGGTCAAATTTCTTCCAGTAACATTAAGGTATTTAACCCAACTCTGCTGAGTACAGGGTGACAAAGGAATTTTGGTCACCAACAGGATCATAGTAACATCCAGGCCATTGAACAGTAGTCAAAAAACAGAAGATAAATAGCCAGATGCATGCACACAAAGACATCTTGCGTTGAGCTTGGCACTTGAGAACATGCATGATACTTATTGAATTAAATACAAGGAACACGGCACCGCTGACGGCTTTTCTTAAATATTGTGAGTGAATTTACTGGGTTCAATTCAGGCAAATGCTTTCAAACACAAGGCATTTGCTCAAGTGGCAGAAAGGGAACAGAGGAATAAACCATGCCTTGATCTGCTCTTGGAGTAGTGCAGGAAGCCAACAATTTAGCCTGAAAAATACAGCTTTTTGTCAATAGAAAAACACAAAACAGAAGGCTCCAGGTTAGCAAGTGGGGATTTTTTTTTCAAGGTAGGAAGGGAAGACTCAAGGGTAAGATAATAATTTTAGCAGAAAAAAAAGTGAGGAAAGGCAGGTTTTGTGCTTATGTTTGTATGCCTGTGATGATTAGCATGGGTGTGGGTGTGAATTGTTGAGTACACAAGTTGGACACACACATAGGAACACCATTCTTCCCATATTTCCAGTTCATGTTGTGGACGCAAAGAATTTCTTGCTCTCCATCTTCTGCACAGATTTGTGGGAAGCCGGAGACACAAGCCTTGACTTGTGGCAGGATGAACATCTGGGCTGGTCATGACAGCCTGAGCAGAGTCTTGCTTTTGTCAAGGATAAGTCTTTGTGCCAAGGAAAGAAAACAAATGGAATTTCAGGAAAAGGCATGCCTCTGCGAATTGAACAGCTGTATGTTAAATAAAGCCTGATCAGATACTGGTTTTAAATAACTTGCTTTTTTCTTAGCAGAAAACCAAACAAAAACAATACATGATACAAAGGAGGAACAAGAGCCCAACTGAGGCAGCAGACAACACAACTTGCTTGAGATGCTGACAAGTTCATGAACTGTAAGATTTCTGTGAAGTCTTAATTTACAAAACACAAGGACCCCTGGCTGCTCCTGCAACCAGCCTAAACTTAGCAAGTTTAACAAGGAAGGATGGCAATTTTGACTTCTCCATATAAAGAAGCCTATCCAATGTATCTTCTATGACTTACTTTAGAGCTACATACTCAGAAACACAAGTCAGGTTTGGGGCCCAGCCTAACATCCCCAAGACTTCAGCCCATCATATCACACACACAGACACCTGAACTGGGGTGTCACATCCTCTCACGTGGGAGCAATTGATGTTAAAGAACCTGCCTTCCATTCACCAGGTACCCAGAAATATGACATTAGTTCAAGGCAAAGCAGATATAACATCTTTCCACATGCAGTACTATGGCTTTTTTCTTCCATGACACAAGACAGAAGACAAGCACAGCTCACCTCACAAAAGATGTGTAGAAGAATGGAAAAGGGCAACAACATGTTAACAGCCGTACCTGCTCCCTGACACGAATAGCAAACCTTTCCTGTCCCTGCAGCATTTCTGAGTGCACTTAAACATATGGATCAGGGACGTTTCGGTAGCAGCTGAAATGCCTGTTAGGATCACTGCATCATTTATGAGTGCAACTGAGAATATTAGCTTATTAGCAGAGGGCCTTTCTCATCAGACAAGGCACTGTCAAAGCCAATCAGCCTGTACACATCTGTAGCAGAAAAAAAATCTCTCAGTAAATAGACCTAAAAGGTTTCCATGTGGTGTGGGCTTCTATTCTTTCAGCTCCAGGAAACAAAGAGGGAGAGAGAGATAAGACCCAAGTGATCCTCTTCCATCAGTGATGTCCCCAAAGTCTCATAGGACATTGGCAAGGTGGCTCACCTATTATCAAATAGTTGTTCTTTGCACCAAACAAGGCAAATTTAAAAGTCAAATATACTTTCAATTTCTCTTTCTGTCTCATTAACCTGAGTAGCCCCAAGCTGGAATGACTGAGGTTATTTTGGCATGGAAGAAGGAAGATGGAGCCTGTTGTGTAGTAAAATCTCAGTCCATGTATGACTAATTGATACCTTAACACTGCAACACAGATATATCTGGTTTCTGTGAAAACATGCTGATATATTCATGGCTGGATTTATTTATAAAGGAAAGTTGGCAGGGGTAGGGACATTACTTTATGGTCTGCTTTGCGCTGACCATAAAGGCTTCCTAATAGATGTCTGAAGCTGCTGGATATTACTGCAATATAAATAATAAATAATAATACATCATTTTAATGTAAACAGAGGCATTCCACATTGAAGTACCTTTTCAAGTGTGTTTAAGATACAGCACTATTATAGTTCACACTTGAATAGCCTACCCTTGAGGTAACAGAGACATAGATATGAGCTGTGGCATTTAAATTAGCAAGAAATATCAAACATAAATAAAAAAGTCATCTTTGGTTGTTTCTGGAAGCTGATCACCCAGCAGCACTAGGCTTTATGGTCTGGGTAAACTTATGTGATTTAGTGCAGAAAGACTGTAATAATTAACATGTTGATGCCTGTTCTCTAAGCTGCTTTCCTGAAACCATTTCCTATTCTGCTGAAATGGCTTCATAGAGAAAAACTGACCCAAACTTGGGTAAGTTCCTCTTTATAGGAGCTGCTGTATGCAGCACAAGCATGTCCTTTCGCACAAATCTAGACAACACTGACAATTTTGTCACTCATGCTTGAAAACTCAGATTTTTAGCTTGAAAAGACAAGGCCAAATAGGGCTGAAGGGAAACTCGTTATGCAGGGGTTTGATGGAGAGAGGTTGTGACCGCTGAACAATTAAGAGACATTTCACTTTAAAGTTTCATTGGATTTTCTCTGGTGTTTGCTCTTGTGTCAAGTGCCATTACAGAAATACTGGCTCCATTCCCAGGCATTTACACAGTCCTTACGTTGCATCTCAGAGCATTCCCTCTCCTGCCAGAACCTGCAGGCAGCCGGGGCCATTCCCACACCTCCCAACCGCCACACTGCCGAGCCCCGGCGGGCACTCATCGGTCAATGTTTGGTCACTCTGGGACCTTGATGGCCTTGTCTAGTGACAGGGAGAGGTAAAAGGAGAAAAAAAAGGAGCAAGTTTTCTGCTCCTCATTGGGCAATGGCATTATTTTTCACTATGAATATCAGGCATCTTCTTTACCTGTCTGCAGCAACAGTCCCCGCTGCCTGGGCAAACCTCTCTGATGTCCAATTTGGATCTTCTGGTTTACTGATTGTTTGGGGTTTTTCTTTTTCCTTACTTATCCAGACTTTATTTTGTCTTTATTTCAATTGAACATTAACCTTTCTAGTCTTAGCCACATGAAAACTTTTCTGTTGGAAGGTCCCCTCCATGTGAAATATTCTACTCTATTCTATGACTGTGTTTGTCCAGGTTTTGTTCACAACAAAATTTTTTTGTGCACAAAACCTGTCCTCTTGCCTTTCTGCTCATCCACTCCCCTCTGTGCAGAGCAGGCTACACTTGCAGGATAAATTCTAACGTTGGAATAAAATTCTCCACTTGTTTTTGAACTTACCCTCTAAATATTTGCTTATGGTAATGATGTTTGAAACTGGCTTGCTACCCACAAGGTTTGTTGCTGCTATAAATGAAAACCGAATAGGCTTGACATCACTACTTGTTAATTGTCTTTCTTATTATTATCTTCTATATGCTTACCAACACTCTGCTCAAGTGCTCCTCTGCAGGCAGTGAGAGTTGACACATTGGATTAAATAGTATTTAACAACAGGAGAAGTGGTGGAAAGACATAGATATATTACACTTATCAGTATATAAAAATATGTCATACATCTATGTACACTCATACATGTGTAGTACTTGTGTAAGTTTAAGTCTAATAGAGGTGCCTCATGCTGTCTCATCAGGTATTTGTGCTATTAAATTTAATTAAATATACAGATCATGTCAGCCTAGACCAGCTGGAAATGTCTTGTCTCTGGAACTGTGTGGTCTGGACTGACTCTGTCAGCTCAATATACTTAACCTGCTAAAAGCCCTGTAGCTCATGTAGGAAATTCAACCTAGTGAGTGAGCAAAGAGCATATCCTTCTCAATCTCCTCTTCAATTCAAAACACAGATAGAAACTGAAATGCTCAGCTGAGGCATTCTTTAGTGCCAAAGAAATGTTGTGGACTTTGTTATCAAGACCAAGTAAAAGTCACAGAAACATTTCTAGGAAGTTGGCAGAGGTGACAACCCAGCCTTAGCCCCAGAAGTCACTGCAATGGCTTGGAAGCAAATCTCATCTCTGCTCCCAAGGGCCAGTGCTCAGGATGGATGGATAGGGAAGAAACCAGACAGGCTTGTCCTGTTCTCTCTACTGCTACATGAATTAGTTTATCATGGATCCAAGAACACTGCTCTAGAGACCAGTCACAGCCGATTAAACGTGAAAGAGGTGAACCAGGACATGTTAGGAGACATTCTCTTACTGGGTCAGCATCCTGTCTATTGCTCAGTGTGCTGTTGGCACTGCACTCCCAAGCTGCCTGGGAAGCCTTGAAGGGCTCATGGATGGTGACATTCTGTCCTGGGTTGCAGTGTATTCTATTACCATCTTCATGAGCTGTTGAAACCAGGTGGGGCAATGTTCCCTGCCTCCTCCCTCCAGACTGTCTCCTGTTAATGGGCCCATCAATGCCTTGCCTCCTGACTCAGCGTCCCATTGTGAGATGCCCCGCCCAGGAGGAGGAACTGAGCGTCGGAGGTTTAGAACACCACAGACAGCCTTTGCCGTCCTTCTCACAGGGAACATGCATGATTCCTCTGGATCCCCAGAGGACAAGAGCCATATAGCCACCACTGGACCTTCCAAGGAAGACCAGAGCCTTCTACAGGATCACTGCTTCAACAGAACATCCATCACTTCAGGAGGACTGCAGCCACCATTTCATCGGACTGCTACCGCCACCCTGACTAACAGGGTGTCAGGTTGTACCCTGACTCTGTCAGTTTAAACCAGTGGTTTCTGCCTTTATTTTTTTTAAATTTTCCTATTAAATTGTTATTCTGACTTGGTGTCTCCCACTGGTTTGTTTTCAAACCAGCACACATTCATAACCAATCCTTAAGTCCCAGCTAAGTCTACATCTCCCATTGCCATAAAAACAATAAACACAAGGAAGTTGCAACTTTCTTTTTTTCCACTGCATTAAGCAGGAACATTTTTCTTGCTGGTATCAGTTTGCAAGATTTCATTCAACTGCACTCCCTATGCATAATTTTAAAACTCCTGGTTAGAGATGCACACAACTTATCACTGTCAGCTGTGCGTGCTTATAGCAACACTGACATTTCCACAGATTTTAAAAAATTTGAGTCAGGACAAAATTTGGCAGGTCCACTAATAAGCAATATTGTTTTTCTTTGAAAAGACACAATTCTAATCAACCTGTGGCAATGTAGTGATTTTTGCATCCGTTTGTCCTTGGCAAAAACTGGGTTTTTTATAAGTAAATTTCATCAGCTTTACTAAGAAAATGAAGCTGTTTTTCAATATTCAGTGCTTCCTTTCTGACCACTTGCATTAGAGCTTTACAGTCTTTATGAAGAGAAAACATTCATATTAATTATTAGGGGGAAAAAAGTGTGGGCTTTGCTCAGGGTTAACTGTTTAGGAAGGGTCATCTTCTGACCTAGAAGAGTCTCTGCTCTCCTCTGCTGTGTTCCACAAAAACCTGGCCCAGAGGTGATGGTGTCCACTTCTTGCATGACAGGGTTTTGTTCCTGTTGTCTGTGAGATCTGGAGCTGACACAAGAAATTTGTATCAGAAGATCATCAGATAAAAGAAGTCATGTGAGAATCACTAAAGAAAAGGCGGGGGGATGGAAGGATGTCAGCAGGACACAGTGCTTCATAAGAGCCTGGACTTATCTTTATAGTGAATGTTATCTGTAAGATTGATAAATGTGTGACAAGCTGGAAAGGGGAGAGAGGACAAAGTCATTGTACTGAAAAACTGGGCCTGGCAACAATAAAAAAACCCTATAAAATAGTTAAAAACCTAATAGCTCACTAGAGCTTTTTGCCAGAGCAAGTCCTCTATGTCCAATAGCTCTCTAAAGGCATTAGAAAATGAAAGGAGTTTTAATGCAGCCCTACATTTCTTTTCTTTCTGGTTTTACAAGGGGCGATGTGGCAATCTAATTATACTCTGTTGTGAACTGGTATTATGTCCTGCAAGAAAAGGAAAGAAGCTTTTTTATCGTTCCATTATGCAATTGTTGCTACTTTTTACACCCATTCCAGCTTTGGTGCTATAACTCAGTATTGTAGCCTACATTAATTTTTCTTCTTTTAACCGTTCCTTCTTTCACACTAATAAAATACGCTGCGCAAACAAAAGCACATTTCCCAGCCAGTGTATAAGCAAGGCCATTCCTTCATTTCTTGATTCCTCAAATAGCATGCAAGCCCCAGAGGAACCTACAGCAAGGTGGTGGGGACATTTTGGGGACATTTTCTTCCTGTCTTAATATTCAGAAAAACTAGAGGTTATGTGACTGATCACAGTAGTCTCCCCCTGTACCAAGCACATCAACAGCCCTAGGAACTGCCCAGCAAACACTGACAGATGAAGCAAGCCACCACTCAAATCCTATTCTTTTTATGTTATACCCTCACCCTTTGTCCTTTTCAATTATGTATGGTCATGTTCTCACAATAGCTTCTAGTGTCACTATGATTTAAAGATAAGGTTTATTTTAAAAGATCGTTAGTTTCCAGTGCCAACATAGCCAGTCTAATCAGATAAATAAGTGCACAGTTTTTGAGACCCCACCCCCCCCAAGATTTTTTTCCTCCTTCCCCAGAGCCTGCCACCTGAACCTCTTGCTAATCATTTCAGGCTATTCAGAAGGTAGTCCCTGCATAATTTTTAGCTTAGCATAAAAAACTGCATAATTGTTATTCATTTGGCTCGGCAGTTATTACACACTGAAGTGACCTCTGCTTCTCCGTTAGTTATAAATAGTTTTGTCTATTAGATAAATTGAAGTGAATTAGCTCAGTTTTAAGATCTTATCAATAATTTAAATAGCCATTTCAAACAAATGAAATAGAAGAAAAAAACACACATTAGAAAAAACCACAACAAAGGAAAAGAACCAGCCTTACACAGAAAAGGCCAACTGCCAAGTGTAAACCACCAACAATTTGTTGATTCAGTAGCAAGGGCAGAATTCAATAAAGCTAAATGAGGAACAAGTTTTATTTTTCCATGCACACAGACCCAAGAATTTGCTGTGGAGCAGAAAGAGTTTGGAGGTCTGGTCCCTGCCCAGCATGGCAGGCCATTAGCCACAGCTGTCAGAGACATCTGCCCAACCCGATTACTGTCAAAGCCAAGCAGCAACGGCGGCGCCGTCAGCCCCGTCACAACATCCCTTCCCTCCATGCTCAGCTGCTGCCCAGCAATCAGGCTTCTGCTACACCACACTTAAAACAGAGCTCAGAAATGGCTTTATTCTTAAGCAAGGTCATGCTTGGGTGAAATGCACATGCAAGGTTGATGGTATCATCAAGCCCTGAAGAAACAACATCTCTTCATTTCTGCTAGGAAACATCAGCCAGAGTTTCTTTCTGGTATCTGGCAAGATAAGCTTTGGTCATAAAAAATACATACAGCATAAGATCAGGTTTCATTTTGTTCTGCAATTCATTTCAAGCCTCTGGAGAGGCCATCCAATGTGAAGACTTCACAGAGACAATTCAGGATGCTACAGGAAAGGGAAGGACCTAAGCACTGATTTGTCTATGTAACTATATTAGAGGCAAAAAGGCTCTTTTCTTTACAAATGATGTGCAGAGGTGAGAAATGACAAGAGAAGATTTGCTGTAACAGATAATACTGCTCACTTTATGAGCCCTGCTGAAAGCTCCACCAATTTTTGTCCAACACTGGGTATTACATGAAACAGTGGGTGGGAGCATCACCGACTTTCAGTCTTTGCCTTCAGCACTTCCCTAAGGTACAGGGAGGTTTTCTCTTGCCCAACCCCTCCAACACACCCAGGTTTTATGTCAATATTTAGTTTTGATTGGTTTTAATGGTTAATGCAGTTTAATGAAAGCATAAGCCAACAACACATGGACCTACCCATCTACCTTGGACAAGGGTGTGGATACTGAAGTGCTGCTAGCAGAGGGATTTTCTATCTTCTGGCACTAATTCTGTGAGAATTTTCCTTTACTGTGCAAGCTATGTAAACAGTAAGATAGGTTTTGTAAATAGCATTCACACCTGGTGTTTTGTCCAGTGATGTTTTTGGTACAGTAACATAATATTTTTAAATGGGTGTCTAGGACTTAGACCAATCACCCTGTGAACACTCTCCAATCGTTTTATGGAGCCAGGATATATAAATGGTATTGTAAATTAATAAATAATTCATTCTCTCGCTGGATTGCTGTGCAGCCACGTCCTTTGGTCCCTGCTAACACTACCAACACAAGGGTATAAACCAAATACCACACAAATATGTCTAAGGTCAGTCCCACCCCACAATCACCACTAGTTCACCACAGCCATCTCCAACTCTGAGGCTGAAATATATCAGAAGCATTCACACTTACCACTGCTGAGCATCCTCTCCTTCATCTCTGATAACCTCTGACCCTGGTCAATGCTGGCAGAAGTGTGCTCTGTTCCCAAATCCCCCGTTGTGTCATTCTGCAACAACTCTTCAGGATTTCCTGAAAGCCTGGAATATTTACTCACAGCTATATCACTTTTCTTATCTCACTGAGCAAACGGTTGGACACAAAATGCTGAGGAAATCTGTGAAAGAAAGAAAGATAGCAGAAACACATAATGACTGGTGGTAATACCACTGATTGCCTTCAATTTGTAAGCAGCAGGAAGTGATTTCTGGCCAGAAAGTAACAGATTTCAGAACCCTGCACAAGCATTACATTTCTTTTCATATATACTTAATATATCTTTCACTCACAAAAATACCTTTTTCCTCCTAACATTTGTCATTCCCACAATATATGAAAATAATTTAAAATTGAATATGAAATTAATTCCAAAGGAAAAAAAGCAGAGCTGTAATATATCTGTTTTCTATTTGGGGGAAAAGTTTGGCTAATACAATACTGCACATAAAGCAAACTTTGACTTCCCATACATAAGGGAGCCTTTCTCCTGTTGTATCAAAGAGGACAGTGGATGGAACCTTAAAAATTATAAACCCTTTCATTTTAAAAGTGAAGTAAAAGCAGAAACTACAAAAAGAATTGTTAAGTGTAATATATTAAAGAACCAAGAAATACATAAAATACTAGAGATGTAACAAAAAAAGGTATACTGAGGAAACTTGAGAACATTTGCTCAATCATAATGAGGCTTGGAAAACAAGGAAGACACCCCACGTGTCCCCAGGGAGCTGTCACAAGCCCCAGCCTCAGCAACTCAAACAACCAAGTCTATCAGAAGATAAAGACCTTCCAAATGTATTTGTTCTCCACATTTAATATTCATCAAAGAGCATTATAAATTTCAAACATCACTTGAGTGTTCTAGCTGTAGGGGAAGAAACACTGGCTTGATAAAAGTAATGCAAAACAACATCCATAAAGGTGTATACCAGTAATAAAATAAAAAAGAGAAATCAGTTGAATAAACAAAGGGTCCTTTGAAGCTGGGGTTTGGTTTCCATCAGCACAGAAAGATCTGGGCTGTTGGAAAAATCCACAAAAGATAAAGGTTCTTGACCCCACATGGTGATCCTTGCACTTCTGTTGACTATTTATTTTGGTCCCAGAGTTTAGCAGCATCTTCCCAAACCACTGCCCACATCAAAGGCTGCCAGCTAATGGGCTGAGCTCAGGGCTGGGGCAATGTGTTCCTAAGAACATTATTAGGGAAAAAAATGGAGGCTAACCAAGCAGGCAGGTTAAAAGATGGATGCTAGTGGTGGTAGTGATGCCTGACCTGCACTCAGAGTGCATCAAGTCGCCTTGGCTGACTGGGTGTTAAAACCCACCTGTGTCCCACACATGACCACCAGCATTTGCTGTTCATGTGGAATGGGCTCAGGATGACCAAATCTCCAGCTCCAGCACCCATCAGGTTGCAGCAGCTGTTGCTCACAGCCCCTCAGTGACACATCCTGAGCAGAGGTCCCAAAAAGGAAAAGGGTTGGTGGTACCACAGCTGCAGCACCACAACCTGCCCCTTCCTGCCACCACAGCTTTGCTGCTGGTGATGATGTTCAACACTTTATTTTTTTTTTTAAGTGTTGCTGTCTTCAGCTATTTTCTGTTGATTCACAGCTTGACAAGGAAAATAGAATGCATCTCATGTTGCAAACACTTCTCCATCACAGTCATTTGAGGTAAATTGTGCTACTTCTAGGTACTGACATGACTAATCTCAGCTGCACTTATATCCTTGTTTGCCAGGGTTTGAAAACATTCAGCAATGCTAAACCCAAATAAAAATATAAGAGCTGTCAATTCTATCACTCTGAATGTATTTTAGAACTAAGATCCAGCTGCAGAAGGATCCCTTCATTTGTTTCCAACCTTTTAATATTATTATGAGTGGCTTTTTGTTTTTTCATCAGAGTTCAGAATTCGAGATTGACTAAATCCAGTTTCCTGGTACTTACATTGGCATATAAGGTGTTAAACAGCATCAACACATGGGAAGAAAAACTTGGATTGCCAGATTAAACACTTTGTGTGGGCGTTTTGTGAATGGTTTTTCCTAGATAAAACCTTGTAGAAGTTATTCATAGCTTATACTCCAAATGAGTACATAAAGTATGCTGTATTAAGGTATCTCTACCCAATTTTCCTAAGTGTACTGAAGCACTTTAGGAGTATGAGAGGCAGGAGGAGGGGATGGTTGGTGAGGCTTTTCTGTTAGTTTGGGGGGCTCTGATATTATTTGGGATTCTTTTTCCCCCAAATCTACTCACCTCGCTGCCTCACACATCTTATTATTGCTATAAAGGCACAGCATCCCACTTCTATCTCACGTGGAAAGTAAGAGCCTGTCCCAGAGAGCCAGGCTGGTGGCATTGCATTCCACCCAGCACTGGTTTATGGCAGGGTTTATGCTCACAAATATACCATGCACACTGAGGGGAACCTTTTGGACAAGGACAGTATAATTCATTTTGAGAAACATCTTCCTCCTGTTTAAGAGTTAGTATAAATTGAAATTCCTCAAGGGAACCAGGCATGGTATTTTTCATTTTCTCAGAATCCATAAGGTTTGTTGTTAGATTTATTCCTTTATTATTATTGATTATATAAGGGCTGAGGATGGGGCTGAGCTAGAATCTAAACTCTCTTTTTTCTTTTTGTTTTTAAGTACAGGTTTCATGTCAGTGCTATTGATTTTCAAAACAAAAGGGGTACTGAAACCTGAATTTTTCAAACAAATTTTGGAGCCAAGAATGCATAGCTCATTCACCTGGATAACACTCGAACTATAATTCTTTCTTGTTCAACTCCACTGACTTTCTGTTTGGAATTCCAGTTTATCTCCCTGCTCTTGCTTGGTTAAACACCATCTAGTGCCACAGCCAAGAATCACATCCTATATTAGCAGCAAAAAAAAAAAAAAAACAAAACAAAAAAAATCAAACACAAAACAAAATACCCAGCCTTATTTCTGCAATACCAAGGAATTCTGAAAAACTCTTAAACTTAATCCTCAAAAAATCCTTAAATGAACCCTTACAGTATCACACAGGTTCAAAACTGAAGCACAAGATACTGCATGAATGGGACAAAAATAAATACAAAGCTCTATTATATGATAAAACTTTCTTTTATTGATTGATTTTACTTTTACTCTTTACTATGAGGGTGTTGAGGCCCTGGCACAGGCTGCCCAGAGAAGCTGTGGCTGCCCCATCCCTGGTAGTGTTCAAGGCCAGGTTGGATGGGGCTTGGAGCAACCTGGGATAGTGGCAGGTGTCCCTGCCCATGGCAGGGGGTTGGAACTGAATGCTCTATGAGGTCCCTTCCAACCCAAACTATTCTATGATAATGTTGCAGGATGTTGCTCTGGGAGAGCTTACAGAAGGACACAAACACAGGAGATACAGAATTAAGGAAGTTCTCTCCCTTCCTTAGGGAGGGGGATAAGATGCAGCATGTTTAAAATCAGGTTTGTTCTCACACCATATACAATCTTTTAATATTCATTCTGCTTAACTGTAGAGATAAATCATCATTATCAGCAGTCAGTAGTTGGCACTACAAAAGATCAGGGACATTATTCTTGCTCAGGACAAGCCCTTGGGAAGTGTCATGCAATCCCTGGCACACAGCTGCACATTGGTGCAGCTTTACACCTCTCCCACCACCTGTGTGCAGGGTCCTGTTCATTCCTTGGAGGAGCAGGATCTGTGAGACAACTACAGCTCTGCCTTCAGCACTCGGCGACGGAACAACTCTCATCACCCTCCTGACTGAACTCTTCATCACCATGTGAGAAGAGTGAAGTCACAGGCTTTGCATGTCACCCATCACCCAAACAGCTCAGTCTTCCTCCTGCTCAGAGCATTTTAGCTCTTTCATCCCTGGGCAGTAACAGAAAGCTCCCACATGCACCACTGCCCCTGCTGGGTTACACCTCAGGGCTGAGCATTCTCTAATCCCTGACAATTGTGACTGGATGTTAATCATGATGAGTGCACTGATCTCACTGTAGTTTACATCAGATGAGAACATGTCCATGATATTTATTAAATTAAAGTATTTGGGAAACCTCTGTAGAGTGCACTAGAGCACACAGAGACTTATCTGAGGTCAGCCAGATGCTGCAGCAGTTATGGCCTTCATTAAGTCAATGAATATTAATGACAAATTAACACAAACTTTAAACAAGAAGCAATTTTTCATTTCCAGACTCTTTTAATGAATTGTGTTGTACATATTTTCAAGGTACCAGTGATCTGACAGGCAATATTTTTCAAATAATTCATTCACTCCATTTCTAGCTATTTTTAACTTCCCAGCAGCCAAGAGCCCATTGATTCCACCTTTAATTACTGTTCACAGCCACATCTGCTCCTGATACTCAAACAGAAAAAATTAGTTAAACGCTGCAAAGTGATTTCTCACTTACTTCTTAAACCATTAAACGACCATCTTTTCCTGCATCCCATTTTAAACAGTCCTACAACCAAGAGAGGGAAAAAAGAAACCAAACAAAAACTGCTGGGTTTGGAAAGTAAGGAATCAAATTCAGTCTAAATTGCTCTTCCTGCTTCTCGTGACTCCCATCAATTACTTTAAAACAATTGTACCAGGTTTCTAACCTGGAATTGTGTTGCTCAATAAAACACAGACAAGTGAGTGCTGGTGTAGAGAGGAGACATTTTAATACTTGGCATGAGCACCTGTACACCTCTCTATCCCCATTTTCCTTGGAACAAATGCCGTTATAATTTCTTCAAAGAATCAATAATGCCCATTGCCAGAGCCCAGCACTGTTTGAGATGCAGATTGCATACGGAGACCCAAAATTTATTGCATTGTAAACGCAGGCAGAAGGTGGTAGGTAAGCTGTAATTAAGGTTTTGCTGATAATAAAAAATAGGGGGAAATAAGCAGACTCCATAGTCAGTAAATGCTGGTGCTGCTGCACAATCACCCCATTTACAGAGAAAACTGCAGGACTAGGCTCTTTTTCTGCACAATTAGCCTAAGGAGGGGTGGTTTACATTTCCAACCGCCCAAAATACTGGCATCCCGTCTGCCCTCCCTCAGCTCTTAACATCTCCGGAGCCTTTCCAAACTTCCACTCCCAGCACTTAGATCTTGCTCTCATTCTTTGAAAATTGCATCGTATGTTCTTTGTTCTGGCTAACTGCTTTTGTCTGGGAAGAAAAACTTAAGACAGACCTTTACCATTACAGAGCTGATGTATTTATTTATTCTTCCTGGCATCAGACCTAGGAGTGCACAAGCTGGTGGGGAGTGAGGTGTTTAATGGAAACACAGAAAATCTTCCTGCAAGAGTTTATCTCATGGACAGGCAGGAAGTTGGGCTATCCTTCATTCCCCCATATGTCCCTCCACCTGCACCAGCAAAGTTTTACATTGTGGCTGACTCTGTAAAAAGACAGAAAGCAAAACCCCAAACCGAATACCTATTTTCCTCTTCTTTCCCCTCCTTTAACAACTTCCTTGATTTTCAGATTTCTGTCCTTGTCCCAGGGTTGGGATTGCTCACTACTAATTATCCAATAAAAATAGAGTTGAAGTATTAAATCTATCCCTAGTTAACCCAATGTCTTTAATAATAAAAGAGATTTTGCACTAGGGATAAATACTGTATCTCATTTTCCCACTCTTACAAGTCTCCTGTCACTCCACACTTATTAATACTGCTACTAATATACTGCTCCCAGTCAGCCACTAAAATAGTTTGGTTATTCCTATTAATTCACTGATAAAATGCGGCTTCACAGTGCAATAAAGAAGGTTTTGTTGCTTGTGGGGTTTATTGGCAGCATCTATTTGTCAGATTTGTCAAGAGATTTTTCCCTATTTTTCTGATACTATTGCCAAATAAACCTCTGGTATGGAATGTGGTGAGAAAGCAGTATCTGATCCCATGCCAGGTGTTGCTGGCTTCTCCCTGGGTATTTGGCAGTGATGGATGGCACAGAAAGGTGTCCATCCCTTCAGGTTAAGGGTGAGTGGAGGCTGCAACAACCTCTTCCCAGAAGGAAAAACAACTGCTTTGTGGTTAAAATTCAGAATACTTCATTTTCTGAGAGAGAAGAGCACCCTCCAGCAGTAGGAAGCACCTGTGCTCTTAAGAGGCTTTTGTTCATGCCTCACAGTCACAAACACACAATTTAGCTTCTAAATTAGCAACCTCATGCTAATTTATGAACTTCTCTGTCCACTTTATGGAAGAAAGAACTGGAGATGGCACTTCCCTTACAAATACAACCACTGGCAATTACCAATGGCCTTGTAATGGGTGTTTGAATTAGAAAAGTCCCCTGAAATTCTCCCGTACACCTCCCTGGACAAAGATTCAACACACTTCCCTATGACACACCCAACATTTTACTAAAGAGACCAGTTAAAATGCTCCAGAAAAAGAGAAACAAGAAGGATGCTCAAAGTCTTTTGAACAGCAAAGAATTTATTAGGCAAGGTACTCAAATGGTCAAGTATAAGCAGGTAGGTACAACTGCTCTGTCACTAACTCCATTTGGGCAGTATTACATCCACTGATGCTCTTCCCTTTCAGTTTGGTCATGCTCTTTGTGAGCCAGTGAGATTTGCTGGGACCCATCAGAAAAGGCAAAGAAACAGCAGCAGACAGAGCTGCCAGAGAACCCAGCACAGCGTGGGGAAGTTTGGGATCAAACACTACACAGCAAGAATTTAAAAAACAGGACAACCCAGCGCATTAAGGAATTGGGCTGGGATTTTTAAACTAGGTAATGTTATGGCTTTTGATTCTGAATCCTAACTCATAAGCAGCCAGTGTGACTGTGCAACACTGTCCTCTATTGGAAACAGCTCACCAGACCACCTGGAGCACTGCTAGGCATCCTCTGTCTCTGCTCCTAGGAAAAAGCCCATCATTTGTTAGGGCTGAACATCTGCTGTGATTCTGCTGATGTTGTCTGTGAGGGCTTCCTCAGCATTATGCATCACCCCCAAGTTGTTCCAAAATATCGCTGTGCTTTGACTTTGCTTTGTGTTTATTTGGTACTGGTAGCGGTAAAAAGGCTTTGCACAAGAGAGCCATTGAATTAATACAAGCAGATTTATTGTACAGGCTTTATAATCTTTCTTGTGCACCAAGCTCACAATCTCTAACACATTTATCAGGAGAAAGGATCCTGACAGAAATGCTGTGAGGTGCTCCATAAATATCCCGGTGCCTCTGCAGAAGGGGAACCCAGTGACCTTCTGGAAGGGGTGCCATTCGTAACTCCACCTACTTGCAGAGACAGGACCCAGGATAAGGCATCATTTTTAGAGCCACCATCTCTGGAGACTCTGGAAATAAAAAAGCTGATTCACAGGTGCTGCAGAAAAAGGATGACAGCTCATGGTGTGCCAGGGGGAGGATAACAGTGCAGGGGCTGGCAGACACCTGCCTCTTGCACCATCCAGCCTTGCTCTGAAGATCTAGAAAATAAAGCAGGGGTTGCTACAGCATGGAAGAGGGGGGCTCCAAGGCAGAGCAAAGGGGTTCCAGAAGCACAAATGCTGCCCATCTGCTGCCGTCTCCTCCAGAGCTGCACTTACTTCCCTCCCTTCTCCTCAGGGAAAGACATTTCCTGACTTCACCACCTGGCTTGCCATCCTTCCCTCCATCTATTGTTTTTATAAAACCATATTTTTCTGTTTTCAGTCTCTATTGTCTTCTTCAAAGGCTTTGTCTTTCTATCACAATAGAAGGAGATGGGGAATATTCTCAAACTCTGGCTGGTTTCCCTTTCTAATGGATGTGGTTTGGGCAGGCTGGAAGGATCAGACATTTGTCTGCTGAAACAGCCACAGCCCCCTTCAAGGGCAACTAGCCCAGTCAAAGTGGGCAGTGACATAGAGGAAAAATAACATGGCTTCTTTCAGGGTCTGATTTTACATAAAGGGACATCTTCCTGCTGATGCACGACCTGGGTTCGGGTGATTTCCATCTAAGATGCTCTGTCATCTCTTCCCTCTTGATGCCAGTGCTGGCGACACTGTCTTCAGCAAGACTGTCTACAGTACACTGCTATTGTGAGGGGCCTTGCAGTCATCAGTCTCCAAAATTGCTTTCCTTGGTGTACAAGAGACATAACAAATGGCTAATTTAATAAAATTGTGTTGGTTCATTCATTTGCCAGAGAAGCAAAGATAATAGCAGCTGATTCTGGAAAAAATTGGAAGTCACTTGGATGTCGTGAGTTCGAAGTTCTGGTAATGGGAACAGCAATTCCCAGGCTTCGGCTGGTCCCTGCTTCCTCCTCTCCATCTGCTGCGCTGCTGTACTGTTGTGGAGGGAGGGGAAAACCAGAGTGGAATGGTGCAGGAGGAGGCATTGTAGCTAAAGAACAGTTACAATGGGGATATTAAACTCTGCACAGGTCCCTACTACCAGAAATTGCCCTGTGCTAATAGCATTAAGGGCTTCCACATAGAATCATAGAATGCTTAAGGTTGGGAAAGACTTCTAAGATCACGGAGTCCAACCATTAACCTAGCACTGCCGGGTCCACCACCAAGCCATGACCCTAAGAACCACATCTACATGTTTTCTGAACACTTCTGGGAATGATGATTGCACAACTTCCATGGACAGCCTGTCAATCCCAACAATCAGCAATTCAGGCACCCTAAATCTAACCCTTTCTTCACTTCCTGCTACAGAGGTGTCAGTCCTAAAGTTAAACAGGACAAACTCCCTGCTCTAGTCCAGCACCAGCTCTTCATTCCACCAGTGAAAGCTTTGCTGTCAGTTTTAGTGAACACAAGAAGGAGCGCTGACCCTGCATGGAGGATGCAACCAGACATGGAACTCGCACAGCAGAGACTGGAATTGCTCCGGCTGTGGGAATGACACAGTTTAGAGAAGAGGCAGATCTGGCAGCAAAAGGCATGAGAAGCCCCTTGTAGGTCTGCCCTGCTTCAGACCAGGACACACACACACAAACATGTTGATCAAAAACCACATTACACGTAGCAGTGCCAGCGGTAGAGCAGATTGAATTTTTCCAATGGATGTTAGAGATTCATAATCATCACTGTCAACACTGCAATAGCAATCGAGGTTAGATGATCAGCTTCCACATTACCTTAAAGGTGAAATGAAATGTTAAAATAAGAAATTGAAAAGGCCCCTTCCACCTCCTTTTACTAAAGAATAAATCTGAGTTACTCAGACAAGCTCTCTGCCAAATGAGCAAACAATTTGATCACATAATCTTGTGGATGCAAGATCTTTAATAGATTTTTAAACAGTCCTTACCCAGTGACCTTTAAACAATTTGTACTTATCATGTGTAAATTCATTATTTCCTAAAATGTTTTAATTTTGTAATTAACTTGGATGCACTACTTGCATTCAATCTAGATTCAGAATGAAACTGAGTAGTACCGAAGGAAATTTGGGCATGACGAACACCAGTTTTCTCACACTATCATTCTGGCTGTATGAGAACAAAGAGTTTTCCCCTGGTGCCTGCAGCTGCCAAAACCTTCCCACCACCCATGAGTGTCTCTGCAATACCAGAGCATGGCCCAACCTGGCTTAACAATGCTTCCCCCCTATCAGAACATACTCTCAGCTGTGCTCAAGGCATGGCCCGCTGGGCAAAACATCTGCATGACTGACTGGTGCCAGCAGGCAAAATACGTACCAGGAAACACAAAAGTTTACAATGCCTGCTTTCCTGTGGCACGGCTATGTATGGATTTTCTGGTGTTCATTAGGTAGCCCTCTTCCAGCCCACAATTTCTTCTGACAAATTTTCCTGGGAATTTTAAGCCCTCCATTTCACTGTCAGTATGTACTTGAAACAGGTTCAAAAGTCACAGCGACAGAAGAAGCAGATGGGCAGATAGGAATCTGAATGTAGTTTTCTTAGTTCTCTCTTTCCTGGGGAATTTTTATAGGTCCAAAGACCATGACAGTTTCCAGGAGAGCCCATTTCAGCTGCTCAGGCACCGTGCCTGTTCCCAGGGAGAGTACTCAAGATCAAGGATATGGGATGTCACAAAAACCCACTGCTCCTCCCTGCAGAGATTCCTTCCTGCTCCCCTTGGCCAGATCCCTGCATCATGCTGGACCTCCCTTCTCCTCCCTGAATCTCTCTCTCTTTCCTGCCCCCTTCCCCACCACATTAGGGACCTTGGTAAGTCCCTGGGGCGCTGTTGGGCAGAAGCCCCCCTTCCTGAATGCTGTCTGTTTTTAAAGAACTACAACACCCAAAGAAGAACAAGAACAAAGAAGGCAGACAGGCAACATCTATCACTGCCAACACCAGGAAAAGTCATGCTGGAGCTGTGGGAAGCACCCACTGACCCCAGCAGCATCCCTTTTATCGCCTGATGATTTTGCAAGAAGGGGCTCTCATGCATCTGATAAGGCACACATAGAAACACAGCTTCTAAATAATGAAGGAAAAAACCCAACCTAAAAAAATCTGCTATGTTTGAATCCTTGCAACTTCTTAGTAAAAGAGTCTCAAGTTGCCCAGCTCCCCGCCAAGCCCTCGGCAGCTGAACACCTGCACACTCCATCTGTCCTTACCTTCACAGATCACCTCCTGCTTCAATCTCTCGCCACCAACCTGTCCCTCACTGCTTCCTCCAAACTGCTTGTCTCTCCAGACCAAATGGGACCAAAGCACTCCAGTCTGCACAGTCTGATTTCAGTCTGCTGCACAGTGTAACCTTGGAAAAAACAAGCACTTCACAGCAAATGGCTTCTCTGTGTTCTTCATGGGTTTTCTTATCCATAAAAGCTTGTACTGAGGTTTACTTGGCATTTAGGAGGCCTGGATAAAAACTAAAATCTCCAGTACCAGCAGAAGTTGGAGAGGGGAAGAGGCACCATCAGTTGTGCCCCTGTAATTCAATGCTTATTAAAAAATACAAGGATTTGGAAGGTCTAGACATGGAAAGGAAGAACTGGGTATAGATGGAAAATATAACCTTTGATGAGTGACAAGTGAGGTTATACAGATGAATACTAATGAGGCAGCTTTGAATAATTCATACCTGGGGTTCAAGGTAAAACGGTTTAACCTGTTACCTTGGTAGCTGGGCTGTCTTGCTGGCCTCAGGAATATTATCTCAAAGAACAAGGTCTGAACATAACTCAGGTTTTAGATGTTAATTTGTCCAGATGTATTTTTAAAAAGAAGAAAAAATATCACAGCTCACTCACAATTGTCTAAAAATTGCAGCGCAAGCACTGCAGGTTGGATGACTTTCCTCCAACCCCAACCTCCAACCTTGCTCTGTGCCCACCAGTGCTTGCACCAGCACAACTGATCCTCATTATGCTCCAGAGAAAGCTACAACATTCTCACAAGGGTGAACAAATTGGAGGAGTTTTGATCACAATTCTCCATATCAAAAAGGAAAACACATTTCTTAAAGGAAGATTATTTATCTTCCCAGGGAGAACCCAGTTTTGAAGCTGGGTGCAGTTTCAAAATTTAGGATTGCATTTTATATTGCTTCATCTTCTGCCTTGCTGAGTCCTTCACTCATTCTAGATTTTGAAATAGACTTATACCTTTCGACAGAGTCCCAATTAACCAGTCCTCCGAGAGAAAGCCCTCTGTTCCTTCAGGAAGAAACCTGGACAGCCACCAAAGTTATTTTTAACTATACTGTAACATGTTGGTACAAATTCTACTTTCATACAGAGCCTTTCAAGTGATATAAAAAATGACAACAAGTGATATAAACTGGGAAGCAGCAGCCACTGAGGGCATCAGAAAAAACTCTCTCTCGCTAGGCAGGTGATAAATCCAACATTATAAATTAGCACCATAAATATTACACACATTTGCAGTGATTTATACACTTATTCTATCTGAGCCAGGCATTTCTTGCTTTCTAAGGAGGGAGAAGGATAACCAAAGGATACCCATACGTCCCAGCTGCTGCTGCCAGGATCTGGAAATTTCTGCTCGCCTGTAACAATAATGCCAGAGAGCCCTCCAGGGGGGTTTTATCTGTAGATCACCACATGCTTATACAAATGTCAATAAATTGGAAGTTTATCCTAAAGGCAAATTTGCCTCATTCAATCTGGTGTTTCAGTGCTTCTGCTGCACTTGTACATCAGAATTGTAATGCAGCTGTTGTATCAAGAAGCTGTAAAACCCGGACACCTTTGTCTATGGTTTCCTTCTTTTTATTCTTCCTCCCTTGCAAACTTCACATCACCTTTTATACTTTATCATTGTGCTGCATAATCTCTACCTCTGCAGAATTGCTGGGCTCACTACAGCGCCTAATACCAAATATGAAATATTGCACTGTGCACCCATGCAAAAGGCCAATTTTCATTAATCAAATATTCAGAAGAGTCAGTGCTCTGTTATAATAAAAGCTCAGAAACCAGAGTGTGAGGAAAAACAGATAAGATGAAGTTTCACCCCATGACATGCTGAAAAAGTTCCCACCAGGAAAATCTCAGCACTTCATTTCAGAGCAGCCATCAGCTGGCTCCTGGTGCTGGTGGATGCTCTGTGCCTCTATTACAAATAAAAAGCAACAGCAGCAAATTCCTCTCTCTCTAGTAAATACACCCTCCCTTGCTTCCTTACCTGCTGGCATCAGGCACTCTGGAATCCTGCACAGGAGGTGTTACAGTACACTTGGAGGTACCAATGCACTGAGGGGATGAGCTGTTGCAACCACCCACTGCAGAACAGCAGCTTCAAGGTGCAGAAAATGAAGCTTTTGGTTTTGTAAAAAAGGTGTGATTCCACCTTGTAAGAGCCAAGAGGGTGAGAAGTATCTACAAACACCTTCAGAGTCACTGAACCCAGTCAGGAGGGGATCTGGAATATCCCCCAGCTGCCAGCCTGGAGAAACGGAGTTGTGCCAAAACCAGACCTTACATTAATTACTTATTCATTAAATATATCCACACCCACCGAGGCTCCATGTGCTGCGCACCAAGGGCTGTCACCCCTTCACGCCCTTACTGTCCACTTCCCAAAAAGAAGTCATTTCCCAAAACAAGTCATTTCCCAAACTGACGGGTCTAACTGAATTCTAAATTTTAATTCTATTTTACGCAGTACTGCAGAAAAGTGGACACTGAAAGATTATCTGACTGGGAGCTTAGCAATAGAAAACCATAAATCATGCTGGCAGGTGTGTAGTTTCCCTGTGAGGTAGTGCTTGTGGGAGTAGCTGTTCACTAACAGAGGCACTCATTGGAGTCCCAGCTCAGCGGGTGCAGCGACTGTTGACTCCACTGCAGCATCTCCATCCTGGATTTGCAGCCTTCTCCCAAGGGACACAGAGGCAGAGGTGAAGGTCTACCACAACCAAAGGTCATATGGGGACCCAGCAAAGGATTTGGGGGTTGAGTCCTCTATGATAAAAAAATACTCCTATTAATAATAATGAATACATAAAATAGTAAATAAATAAATAAAGACAAAAGTAACTGGGAGCAATAATATAGAGAGATTACTTGCTGTTAATTAAATCTGCAGCAAGCACAATGACAGGAAAACAACAGGAAATTAATTTATTGTCTATATAGCAAATGAAACTAATGGATGTTTGGGGCGTTTTTGACAGCAAAGGGAAAAAAACCACATGAAGCAGGAAATTAGACTACTTTTCCAGACTCTACAAGGTCCAGTTAGGCAGAACAATTAGCAAATCTTTCAACAGATAAAAATAGAAGAGCTTGTGGTCACACTAATGGATTTTACCTCACACTCAGGTGAGCTAATGGAGTCTTATGCAGGATTTTGCCAGACGTGTCAGCTCTATTCCCAACTGGAATAGACTGATGGAGCTCAGTGGAACTGGGACAATTTATACTAGCTCACCTTTAATGCTAAAAACAATGTTTGCTCATGAATAGATCCCTTGTGCCAAAAGATAAGCTGGTTTCAAACTTTAAAAAAGATTTTACATCTCCTTTAGTTGCAAATCAAGAGGAATGTACAGGAGAATTTTCCTTAAAGCTACCAAAGCCCGTTTTAAAACAGGGAGAACCAAGACACCTAACTCTCAATTTAAGGAGTTACTTCCTGAACTACTTTTTTTCCCAACAATCAATGGCTAAAAATCCACAAATTCAAATGGGCAAAACAACAGAGGAAAGGGTACTTTGCTTCAGAGCCACTAAAATACTTGATTTGTGCTATTCAGATTTAATCTAAAACACAAAATGCAAGCAGAAATATATCAATGCTGAAATATTTCACAATACCATATAAACAGTGGCTGTGTTGGTCAAGTAAACTTGTAATTACTAACTTTCCTAACTGTAAAAGAAAAGGAGCTAAGCACAAGTAGGTGTGGAAACATTTCAGGAAGGAGCTGGAAAAAATAGTTCTTTGCGTATTTTGCATATTAATACTGCTCTTACTGTTCTCTAGGCTCTCACATTTA
Source organism: Oriolus oriolus (assembly GCA_013400235.1). NCBI lineage: Eukaryota > Metazoa > Chordata > Aves > Passeriformes > Corvidae > Oriolus > Oriolus oriolus. The sequence goes on from VXBT01007841.1 coordinate 717,921, forward strand.
ATTGTAGCGATTCCAACCACATCAGGATAATCAATCATTGCTTTAAAAATGTAATTAACTCCTACAAGAAACTATTCATGAAGGGAATTAAGAAATTTACTGTCTGAGGCTAAACTTGGGATTTTTTTTTTTTTTTTACTTACAGACCTTTTCTAGTATTAGCACATTATCTTCTAGCTCTGCAAGCATTGCTCAGGTTATCTGGCTGCTGAGGATGGGGACAACCATCCTTAGAAGGAAACAGAGGACAGAAGAACATTTTGTGGAGTCTTTTGGTCTTTTTTAGGGTTGAGTGGGGTTTTCCTGTGGGAGACAGAGGAATGTGAAGGCAAATTGTCTTTGTGCTCTGAAGCTTTCAAGTACTTTTACAGTATATATTCTGCAAAGATCCTCTTAAAGGAAAAGAGAATAAATTAACTCAGTAATGAAGCTGCCCATGAAGAGGCAAATTTTATCTTTCACGAACTCCCCCAAAAGTTCTGACTGACAAAGCCTTTGCCTGTGTCATGTAGGTGAAGCAGGGCAGCTTCCAGTCGGAAAATTGTGAGTTCTTTCTCATCCATGGAGGTGAAGCACCAAGCCAGATAATACCTAGTTGCAACAAATACCATATTTTCACCTGTGGATGGACCACAAACTTAACTCTTTGTCAAATTCAAAATACACAGATTCTAAAACCTAACCTAGAGACTCAGTTAAATCTTCTTTATGCAGAAAAGTCATAAAGACATAAACCATCACAAGAAGTTCTTCTCCACCAGACAACATCCTAGTCAGCTTCCATTATGCTCTGACGTACAATTTAAATGGGAGTTAAAAGATATTCACCAGTTATTTGATTTTATTGAAGAGGCCTTGAAAATACCCTTGACACACACTTTTAACAAGACTGTTGCTTTGCAGCTGCCTGAACTGTGGCATTTACCATACAAATAATAATAAAAAAAGGGAGAGGACCAGCAAAGGGACAGCAAATAAACATTACTGCTGTTCAGCTTTTTCTGAGACAGAGACAGACGAGGCATTAAAGAAAAGAAAATTCAAAACAACTTTGCCTTGAAGAGTTTTGTCAAAGCAGCAGCTCATTGAGAGCTTTTCTTGCTCTCATTTGCAGGCACAGCCTGTCAGGATGTTGACCCCACTGAGGATGATGCCCACTGAGGATGACCCCACTGAGGATGAGATGTTTCAGGCAAAGAGCAGCTTCTCCCCAAAAGAGGGATGAAAAAACCTCCCAACAGGGAGAGGATTGGTACCTCCTTCTCCAAAACACTCCATCTCACCAATTTCCCTGTTAGCTCCCAAACAGCCCTGCAGTCACACAGAGGTTTTAACAGATGGAGCAACCAGCTGGAAGCTGGATACTACTTCCCCTATAGCTGGACACATACAGAGCTCTATTAAATTTTAAATTTTAATCAGAGAATGTCAAGTTCAAAATTACACTTAAACCTCTGATTCTAAGGTGTGGGGAATTAAATATATTACCAGCCATAAATGCCCTTTATTTGAAGGAGAGGGCGCGTGATTCCTGTTTTACAAAGCAGGCACATAGGCAAGTTTTTTGCCCTCTACCCTCATAAAACATGGGAATTTCATGTGAAATACTCGAAGTAGGGTATCATACTGCCAGGGCAACTCAATGAGTGTCAAAAATAAAATAATAAAAAAATAAATAGGTAGAAAACTGCCATACCTGAGGCTTTTATATGCAAAACATTAACAATATCAAGTGCAACTCAAACCAGCATTTCTGCTGCTCACAAGTCTTTCCTGTAAACACTCATGAGCTCTCAAATAATAATATGATATCTCATAAAATAATGTCTCATAGGATATAACATAGTAAGACCAGAGAAACACCCTACTCAGAGTCCCATCTGACCACCACTATCTCTCCTATTCTTACGAGCCAATTACCCTCCAATCACTGTGACATAACTGCAGATCCCCAGCCACATCTGGCATAAGGGCAGGGGGCAGATCCTGAGCTCAACACGTTGTGTCCTGGGGCTGCAGCAGCTGGGGGGCTGCAGTGAGAGTGATGGGCAGATGGAGGTGAGACCAACACCTCTCCTGATGTACTCACACAGCATTCTCACACTTTGGGAAGAGGAAGATGGAGACTTCAAACCTGCTGTGCCCCTCTGGTCACAAGGGCTCCAGGAGTTTATAGCTTATTTTATAGGTATCATCAGCCACCGCTGCCCTAGGTAGGATTTCTTCATCCATTTTTACTATGTATGATAATGGGATTTTAAGAATTCATTCTCAGACAATAATTTTCATATTTGTGAAAAACTATGGGACTGTCTGAACATATAAGCAGAGCAGGATATTAAAATTGTAATAACCCTCACTTCAGAAACTGCCAATTTTTGAAACACCCAGGAAAGGAAAGTGCCTTCTCAGGGGCATGGGGATCAGCAGTAAAGCTTCTGTGGCTGGCTTCAGCTCTGCTGGGAGAAGCTGCCCACCCAGGAGACGTGGTCAGCATTATGGAGTTCAAAGGTGCAGGACACAAAGTCCTCAAATACTTGCTTCTGTTATGGAGATTCTTTCCACACAGCAGTGCTAAGATCCAGCCTGATCATGACAGCCCTGACTCCACTTGAAAATCTAAGATTTTTTATTTTTTATCCTTTTTTTTTCCTTAAGAGTGAAATCTGTAAAACAGAAGAGAACTGACTCAGATTTGCAGAATACAGTCACTTCTGCTGTAATCTTTACTTCTTTCCTGCCATAACTAGAGAGGGACCCAAGATGAGGAGCTTTCGCTTGGAATATTATTCCTTGCATTTCAGCAGAGGGGGATCCAGCCTCCTGGCACCAGCCTGCTGCAGGCAGAACCCAAGCCATGGAGCATCGCCACACACAGGCATCAAAGCAAGGGGCTGGAGGGAAAAGGGAATATCTGTATCAGCTGTCCATGTGCAGAGCCAGCATTTTTAACACAGGAAGAAACTAAGGGGAAAGAATCTTCAGCATTATTAAACACAACTTCCCACCTCCCATAGAAGGTTAAACTTCAGTGCCTGCTGTGATGCAGGGCAGGTGCAGCCCCAGGCCCCTGATCTTGGCTCAGGACTAATCTGAGATAAGGATTAACCCAAAAGAGTAATTAGAGTGCACAGTTCCCTCGACTGCTACCAGGGCACAATCTGAGTGACCAGAGGACTGGATCAATAGCAAAGTCTGCACTCTTTTGAGAAGATACCCAGAATCAGGTAAGTCACACATTTTGGCACACTTGATGTAAATGAAGAGAAACACCTTTGGATTTCCATTTCTGAGCTTAAATAGCTCTGACAACCTAAGAAAATGACCAAAAAATGCCAAGTGTGTCCATTGCTGACAGAGTCATCTCCTCAGACCCTAAGTAAACTTTTCCAAGAGGTTCCAGCTATTCAAAGGGGACAAAGGCTTGGAGTGACAGGACAAGAGGGAATGGCTTCAAACTGATAAAGAGAGGGTTATACTAGATGTTAGGAAGAAATTCTTCTCTGTGAGGGTGGTGAGGCCCTGGCACAGGTTGCCCAGAGAAGCTGTGGCTGCCCCATCCCTGGAAGTGTTCAAGGACAGGTTGGATGCGGCCTGGAGAAACTTGGTGTAGTGGACCCATGGCAGGGAGGTTTGAATTAGATGATTTTTAAGGTCCCTTGCAACCCAGACCATTCTATGATTCCATGATTAGGCATGTAAGAAACAATGCTGTGGTCATTACACAAAACAAAAAAACCTGTCCCTCTCTACACAAGGTAATATCTGCTAGAGAGGATTAGAAAACCCTGTGGAGACAAAATAAATGCCCCAAATCCCCCTCTGAGCCCTGACACAGCCCTATCATACCCTGCCAAGGCCTTTCAGCCCATTTTCTTCAGGATTTGACAGAAGGACAACAGAGATGTGTCCAACAGACCACGTGCTCCAGTAATAAACTAATCAGCAATAAACTAATCAGCCGTGAAACAATCAAGGGATATTTTGTACAACACAAATGAGGTTGTGGTTTTATTACACATATAAACAGATTGAGATAGGATCCACCTCAATACTTATTTATAGTTTTGTCATAAAAGTTAGCAATGAATACTGTTCTAAATTTGCATGGTCTGTCTTTCAGTTTATCAGTGAAGGGCAGGATGCAATTTCTAATTACTCATATACTACATTTACTGCTAATAAAACAGATTTATTCCTTTCTTATTTTCTCAAGGCACTTAGTGAAGGCTTTGATGATTGAGATCACTGTTGTTAACAAAATTTGTCATTTCACTTCAAAATACACATTCCTCATATCTCAAAAATCTTATTTTATAAAACTAACAAACCAAACAAACTGAAAACAAATGGAGGAAAGAGCAATGAGGTTAAGCTGTCGATTCTCCCTATCCTCCACACCATTTAACAAAGAAGACAGACAGACTTGGGTCACTTCACCTTTTGGCAGCTCATTTCTTCTACCTGTTCTGTCAGCAATAGTCCTCCCTCCAGCACTCCAGCCTAGGGGAGGACAAGGTTTATTTAAGTACAGCACATGTGCCAGTCTGCCTTCCTATTCATCACACTCTGGCATGAAGTCTCCTGACAGTTTTTTGTTCATTTGTCCATAGACTCAAAAAAAAACGTGGAAAGCCTGAAAGGGAGCTTGGGAAAGGTTAATTGGTTTCGTTGACCATCTGTTTGTGCTGTGAATAAATGCTGAGAATAATGTGTAACAAATGGCATCTACAAGGATTAAATAAATAAGTTCTGTGGATTAGAAATAACCTATGGACTGTGTTAATGGAGTAGGAATCTGTGTAACAAAATCAGCCCTACTGAGCTGTGGAGATTGTGACCTTTAGGGGATGGAGAAATGTGGATTCCCAGGAAGCCTGAGCTGAAATGTGAAAATATAACTGTTTGATGGCCCAGTAAAACTTGAGCAAACATCTGGAGGAGAACACATGGAGGACAGTGACTAATGCCACCTGATTCCAAGAAGTAGCAACAAGCTTGCAATCTCTTCTGGTTTTTAATTTTCTCTTTGTCCCACCCCATATTGAAGCAGTACTTTTAGGAACTTCTGTACTGATAAAGTTAACATTTTCAGGTTTTAATGCTCTTTCCCACGCTTTTCTTCTCCTTTCCTTTTAGTTCTAGAAGAGCTCAATGGACCTCACTGAATGTGGCTCCATCCCACTGCAGACCATGATCCTTGGGAGCCAGGATCACCCAGGTGTTTCTTGAAACAAACATCATGGGTTATCAAATCAGAGTTATTTGAATTACTGGACAACAGAAACTTTTCAGAAGTGTCTAAATAACTCAGTCAGGTACATGCTTCCTTTCAAACACAAAAAACCATTTAGGAACAATCATGAAGCCCTTTGTTGAATTGCGGTTGTCTTTATCTGTAGATACAAAACTAAACAATCTATAATGTAGTGAAACCTCATCTCTTAAATCCATTGAAAATTATGTAGCTCAGTGCCAGAAAATAAGAATACTTGATAAACAGATCAAGTTGCAAACGAACATTGCAGCATTCTCCAAATTGTGGAGAACAAAGATGTCTCTGATTGAAAGGCCATCTCTGATTTTTAACCATCTCTGAGATGCCTTACCTGTTTAAGCCAATTTTGCATCATCAATGCATTATGTTGTCTGTATAGAACCACTGGAAAGTGTCCCAAACCAGGAAAGCCACAGAAAAAACAGCAACAGAAATTATTGTAACTTTCTCCTCTAAAATTCCCAGGCTGCTGGTGGCAGAAATAAGTCCACCCTGCTTTGTGCATAGACCTTCTTGCCATGAGCAGCATCAACCCTTCCATCCTTAGAGCATTCTGCAGGTGTTATTTTAACAATACCACAAAACCATGCTTTGATTCTTGTTTAATTAGCAGAGTAGGGACATGCACCACCAGCCCTTTAGACCTGCAGGCATGAGTGTTGCCTTGATTTTCACAGTTCTTCAATGTTTTTAATTCTGTAAATAGAGTTCTCACACATTTTCTGTAAACATAAGCCATGTTATGCTAACCGACCTGAGATGTTTTCATTCTTTCTCCTAAGGCGGAGAAGTTTGATGGATTTATCCTTTGACCTATGTGGTTGAGGGGTGGTAATTTCACCCTCCAATCCATGAGGTTTTCTAAAAGTGTATAAAATAAAGAAGCGGGCCCTTTGGGCCGGGCTTTGGCTCTTTGCTCTTTGATCCTGATACTGGCCTCTGTGTGTGTTCCTTTGTGTCCGCGTGCGACACATGAGAACTGCTCAAGAATAGATCCCTAAAAGAAAATCCTCTGCAGCAAGAAGATCAGTTTAAATTTTGCCTCTAAAGCCTACTGAAGCCAAGACAAATTTCACACCAGCATGACTGGAAAGGTCCAGACTCCAGCAGCTGTGCTCCAGGTTAGCCTTCTTCTGTACTAGTGAGTGCCACAAAAATCTCTTAGTAATAGAAGTATTAAAAATCCCTTCTATTCTAACTACACAATGATGCATAGACAGCTGAAGTCAGCCCCACTGCACATGACACAAACATAACAAGAAGAAAATTAAGTGAAGTGGAATCTTTCTTCAGAGAACAGCGCCTCTTTTCTCTTGAGCTTCCTTGGGATTTACAGTTGGTATGAATGGCTGCAGCCTTAGCGTTAAAATTTATTCACATAGGAGGAATCTTATAAAATTAAGAGGAGAAAATAATTCAAATATATTAGAATAATCTCAAAGAAAACCAACAAGCAAAATTCCTGTGGGGAAAAAGGAGAAATTTTATACCAGCAGGATTCATATTAGAGAGCTTTCAAGCCTATTATTTTAGATGAACTCCCATTGCTAATGCAGATAGAGGACAAAAGCTCAGCAGAGATGGATGTTCTGCCAGAGCCACAGATGAGTTACAACAGGTCTTAAAATACGCCCTCTTTCTTGGAATAGACTGTCTGTTCCTGCACCTCAAACCTCTCTGAAACACACCTCTGGGGTGGGGAGCTGGAGAGTCATGACTGCTCTCATCTGAATTTCATTTTCAAAATCATAAATATCATTCAAAAGGAATAATATTTTTTATATAAATTAGATAGAATGAGCCATAAAAATGTAAGTTCACCAGAAGACTTAGGCAAGATCAAGCACAGGGGGAACTCAGTGTAATATCTTGCTCAAAAACCACCCATGGTAGTGTAGGAGAAAGTGTAGGGCCTGAGTGTCCTTGAGACAGAAAAGGTGATCTGTAACAAGGACGAATGGGCCATCTATTTCAAATAAAAGAAATGCTGAATTTTGGACCTTTCCCAATCTTTTTACGGGATTATAAAAAAAAATCTAATCTGAAAAATATCTTAATAAGGTGCCTGGATTATGCCTTCAGAATGCATGTGTAGGTAGTAAGAGTAAAAACCAAAAAAAAAGGTTCTGTGGACAGTGGTCCAAAATGGGCCAAAGTTGGTACGATGTGATTGTACAAGTTTTGGTAGGGCTGCAAGGCACTGTGGGATGGGTTTCCTCACCAGGAAGGGTAGAAGAGCATTTGAAACACAACGTCCATACAGGAACCAGGTGAGACAGCCTGGTACATCAGAGCCTTGATTCAGTTCAGCAGGTTTAGCTTAAAAAAAGTGTTTTGCTTGACATTTTCATGGAAAATTCCCAACCAGTCCTTGAAAACACTAACCTGAAAAGATGAATTTAATAAAAGCACTTTACAAGTTCAAGTGACAAGCTTAGATCTCCCACACAACTGTATCAAGAACCATTAGCTAGATATGTCCAAATACACAGTGAACATGTTCTGAAAATAGACAATGATTGATGATTAATGATCATCTTATTAGATGTGACAGTAGCTAATCCAGTGTCTCTCGCTCACGCACTGCTCAAAACAGAATTCCACTGTAAACATGAGGGAAAATAACTGCACATTGCCTGGTTTCATTACTTTGCCCTCGAGAGCACTCCACTTGCAGGGCATCTCTCCAGCTTTACAGGACCCACCAGGGACCAACAGCCCATGGGAAACACTTAATCTACCAGCCTGCTTCCATCATTTTCCTGTGGAATGGCCTACCCAGAGCCTAAGGGCAGCCCTTCTGACAAACAGCCCCTGTGGGCTCAAGTGCACACTACACACAGCTGAGAACCCTTATTTCCCACAAGCACCACAATGAACCTCCCCCTTGTTTCTGGGGGCTCGTGATTAAGCAAACCCCCATGTCACCAGCTCCAGGGTAACCTTGTATGAGCACACAACCTCCAGCAAACCCAGAGATCAGTCACATCCTGCTCGTGCACAGAAACCTATCCTCCAATGTGTCGGAAAGTTGAGATTTACTTATTCTTTGTGCCAGAATTATTGATCCCAGGAGCAGCTGTAACCTTTGGAAACAGTATTTCTCAATAGCACTCAGCAAAGAGAGCGAATAGGATCTCAAAGGACCAGAAGCCTGAGAAATTCACTGCGAATGTAGGGTCTATTTTTAAGTGTCTATAGAAATGCATTAACTTTAAAACTAATGACATCATTTTTTCCTGGCCTTGTCAATGAATCAATGGAAGCTTTGTCTCTGGAAGCAGAGCTTGGCCCTGATTTCTGGTGTTTCAAGAGTCCCTTGAACCACCCACCTGAAGACCAGTTGTCCATTTTTAGCACACAGTAAGAACAGTAGACATATTTTAAACGCAGGAAGTTAAATTACACAATTCCATGATATATGCTGGGAAAACCTTTAGTTGTGCATGACGCCCCACAGAGCCTGCTAAAAACGCTGTCAGTGCAGATCCATGTTCAAGCTGCAATAAGAAGATGAAAAAACCCACATAACCCAAAGCAATGTGATTTTTCTTAGGAATGACTTGAAAGAAAATAAACTCTGATAGAGAACACTGCAGCTTAGATCTCTTTAAAATGATTCCCAGGGACTTATTATTTATTTATGTTAAGAATAGAACAACTTAGAAAAATACTGTGTTTGAATCAATAAGCTGTAACTTCCAAACCAAGATCCTGTCTGATTATTCCATTTCAGGTTAACTGCTGGTGTGAATTATGAGAGGGGTCTAATCTATCGCACTTATCTGGAGAACTTAACCATTGCATGTTAACTGAGCTAATGTTTGATGGGACCTCTCAAATCAGCACATCTGCCTCAATTGTGCACTTCAGTTAACTCAACAGCCATCCCATCAACTGCTCTCTCCCTGCTTCTGGTGTTGCAGAATAATCCTTGCCAGAACCCCTAAATTAGTCAGGGGCCCCTTAATGTAAAGATAAATTTCCAGCCTTAATATTTGCACCAGATAATACAGCAAAACCTCCAAAGATCCCCATTTTTACACATTTCCTGTCTGATTTAATCTTATTCATGCAGTAGCTTAAACCTCTCTGCCCTCATTTCACTGGGTTTGCTGATATTTAAGGATGTGATGCAAGAAGCCTCAAGGCACGTGGCCAGCTCTTTAAAACCTATTTTTGATCTGGCATGTTTAATCATTAGCACACTTGTATTTATCCTAACCAGAATCAATAGCATTACCTGCCACGAACTCACTATCAATCACCTACTCCCCCTACTTCTACAACCTCCTTGGCATACCCAGATTACCCTGAGCTATGGATATGGATTAATATCACCCAACCTCATCCTCCACTGATGATACAAAGCTGGGATAACTGCATTCATGCAGGAACAGACCAAATTTCCCTATTCCCCTGTATGCCAATGAAAGTCAAAGGTCTTCCTTCCATTTATGCTTTTTAATTATTCTTTTCCCCCATCCCTTATCCTTTGGAAACATAGCCATTCAACCAGAAAATTGCATAGAAATTATCCACAAGGTTTGAATTAACAAACTGATGTTCATGGGGTTCAAACATGGGGTCCCAATGTCAGATATTGCAGCAAAAGGAAAAAAACCTGCTTCTGGAGCGTTGAAATTTCCAGCCCAGCCCTTCACAGGAAGTTATTCCAAAAGTTCTCTTAAGATATTAATTTTTTCCCTCTTTGTAATTACACAGCTCCTCTGCATTTCACCTACAATTTATCAAAGTTAAATAAATAGGTGTTTTGTATCTGGTACCTATACACAGAACTATCTCCCTGTCACCATCATAACTCAATCTGAGTTATTTCAAAACAGAGCTTATACCACTAAGCTGTTCCCTGCTGGCTCTACATATCCAAACCCAGCCTTTCTTCCCTGCCTAACCCTAACAAAATAAGTTTAGAGCACAAATGGAGCTTACCAGGTTCCTCATATTCATGAACTGAGGAATGTGTGACAGATTCCAGCATTCAAATCCGCCAGGTAAAATCTCCTTTTTACAAACTCTGAAGGACAATACCTTTTTGAAACCCCTTTCACAGAAACTCTTGGGTTTTAGCCTGTTTGTATGGTAGCCTTTGGAGCAGACAATGCATGAGCAGGCTAACATTTTATTTAACAAAAGAAAACCTGATTCAGTCAGAATACCTATCCACTTTGAATCCTCACTGTTACAGATGTGAACTGCAGTCTTGTCACCTGCATATGGCATCAGGTTAATTATTTTTCTTTAGAATCAACTTTTAAAAATTATTTAAATCTCACCCCCTTTAATCCCTCTAAGCCCAGGGAACAGCACTTGGAGTGGTAGCATTGGCTGTGAGCCCACAGCAGTACTATCTGTTCGGTTTCTTCATTTCCTTGTCATAATTTTTCTTTACTCCTTTGCCTTGGATGAGCTCTGTTTGTACCTCACCTTGTTCCTCAACACGATGTTCCTTTGGTCAGATGCTACAAACCACCTGCCTTTGGAAACCTGTGAAAAATCACTTCTCAAGAGTTTTTTAAATTTTTGAAAGACACTTAAGATCAAATGCAAGTTTAATCCCCCAGGAACACTTCCTAAGTGGTGCCAAACCTCAGAGAGGAGAGGCTGTGAAACTCATTTAAATTTTTATCAATTCCAGACATAACAAGAGTCTGAAAGAGCCCAGGAGAAGGCCAGAGCAGGTTTGTACCCACAGAGACTCTGCCACTCTGTGACACCAAAACACAGAACCAAAATCTAAGTTTGTCCAAAAAAAGCTTTTTTTCTGGAGAAGAGCACAGGGCCCAGGGGAGGAGAATGAGAATGGCACTGCAGGGAGCTGAGCAGGTCCAAATCTCGGGTTACACAGTGAGGGTAACACTGTGTGAGGCCGGTGGGCCTCTTGACAGAAACACCTCATGGTCAGAGAGACTGAGAAGGCCTCTCCCAGCATACCCTGTGTTATTATGTCAACCTACCCCAGCTCTGTTTCTCCGGTTGGCCCTCGCTCCTTGTCACTCCCTCAGAGTTCCCCATTAGCTCCCGTGCCTGTACACTGGCCCCGAGCCCTCAGAGTACTGGTGCCTGGTGCTCTCTCCGCCCCTACCGGCCCCATATACAAACCTGGACCTGCCCGTCGGCTCTCGCTTCACTTTTGGTGCCTGAGACCCTACGCACGTGGTGGCTGGAATAAACCTCTCCCTTTGAACCCCATATGAAGACCTTTCCTGGCTCTTTGTTGTCGGCTCTTTTATGCTGTCCGGCATGCCTGTGCTTGTAAGGTAGCGGCTTCCTTGGAGACGCTTTCATGGGGTTGCGGCAAACTACCACCAGACAGCACAACAACACTGGACCCCTGTTCTTTAAACACGGGGTGCTCACAGGGAGATTAAAACCAGCTACTTCCAATTTTCAGATTTCCCTAAAATTTCTGTCCAAAGGTCCAGACTACACTGTGCCTCCTGAAAAGGCTTTTCAGGAGTGGCATTCACCAGATTGAAACAAGTCATCTTTTGGTCACAGTATTTACTTTGGAATCTGAGGTTTAAGATACTCCTTTTAATGAAACTTCAATCTGTGTAAAACAAAGATTTAAATATTCTGCCTACAGATCCCACTGTGCAACAAAAACCACATTTATCTTGCATAATGAAGTGTATTTTTTTAAAAAAACAAAACTAATTCTATCTCCCACTGAGAAGAGATTTCATATATTCCTTCCACATATGTCAAAAAATGTGAAAGGATGGGGATTTTTTTTTTATCCAGTGTATTATTAAACATAATAGTCAGCCACCTCTAGAATCCATCATTGATTGAGATAAATGAAGCTATTTTAAAAAAAAAGCCTAATGAAGTCTCTTTGGTGCTTCTGAAACTCAGCAGTAAAGATAAATGAGAAACAATTTCTTGATATCCATTATTTTAAATTACAGATATCAGCCCTGCTGCTGTTCTCAAGGTTTATTGAATTTTCATAGAATATCATCCACTTCTACATTCCACACATGTAATTGAAACCAGACCAATGTGTTTTTCTCCAGTGTCAAGTTCCAGATGCAGAGGAGATCACCCCTGCCACACCTGGACCACCCGGGAGGCCCATGAACTCCCCAGCCACGGGACTCCCCAGCAGAATGTCAGGCAGGAGAGCCTCACCTCTGCTCTCCCTGCGTATTTGCCAGTGCAAGGACCTGGCAATTCTCATTGCAGATTTAGCTGTGTCACAACCTTTCACCAGAGAATTAGTTTATCTTTAGCACAGTGTTGGTTTAAGTAAACAATATTTCTAATGTTTTTGGATTATTGTGGTGGAGGAGAGGTCAAAATTAAAGAAAAGAAAATAAAAGTTTGCAGTATTCACGCATGGGCAAGGACTCCGCAGCATGGTGGTAAAGGTGCAAAGACTTTATTGCGTATCCGAAATTTCCTTAAATACCAATAGAAAGACAGGAAATCACCTCATATAAACAGGAAAGATGTTCACCTCAGTGTTCCGCAATCACCTGGAATATTTCCCAGACATTGCCTATTATGGTAGGTCACCTTTCTTACAAGGTCAGAAACTGCAATTATCACATCTCATAGGGCTGACACTGTCCAGAAACCCACAATGCTCTCTCAGCCCATCCCCGGTGACCTGGCTGTAATCCCAGGGTCACCTCCAGGTCTGAGAACGAGGTTCTTTCTTCGGCCGACAAGGCCTAATCTCTCTTTCAGCATACAGTGTACCCCAACACAAGTTGTCACCTTAAAATGATGCTACTGGCTTGTAATTCAGATTATTTTTCTTTTGCTTCCTCTGCAGTTTGCCTGGTGCTCTTTCTGCTCTCCTCAAAAGACTAAAAATACAAACAAAGCACAGGCTGGTCTCCTCAAACCTGGGCTCTACACATCAAATCAAAACCCTCTTTCCAGCTGGGCAAGCTCTGCCCACAAAGGAGCACTTTGAGCACGATGTTCACTTTGACCGTGTCCCTGTGACAGGCTCCCTGCTCGCTACCTGCCCCCCACCCCGAGACAGGCACTGCCACCCCACACCCTCTGCCACTGCCTAGAGCTTTCACGTACAGGAGTAAAAATCAAGTGTATAGCTCACAACAGAGATTCTAATTCAATGCAGGCATAACCCAGAGTCATTCCAGGTCCCCTTTCCTTCAGAATCACTGAGGACTGTGTTAAGGAGCCGGCAAGCTGTATGCGGGATGGGGGGCCCTGCCTTAACCCTGCAGAGGTCTGGTTTGGGGACAATGGAATGAAATCCTTACCTAGTGACTTCCCTGCTTCTCCCCTGGAAGGACAGCTCACAGCCTTTCCTGCTGCAGCCCTCAGACTAAAAGCATCCTTGTTTTCCCTCCTCTGTATTGTAGACACGGAGCAACACTTGCAAATATCTCAGCAATTGGGAGAAAGTTAATGACACAGCAGGAGGATGCTGTTGGATTTGTCTCTTACACTTTTAGTATTTACTTTATTATGTTGGGATGGGGGTAGCAGAGCTGCTGCTGGGTAATTTAAATTTAATCATTTATTTTGACACTTTTAACTAGAATGCCAAAAATACCTGCAACTGAGAAGCAGCACTTTGTTCTGCACTGCCATAAATCTACATTACAAAAATACTCCTCTTTAGTCTACTTTGATTTATCTTTGAGTGATAGCTATCCAGAATTGCATAATGAAACATAATACTGCTTACATTTAATATGGTATTTTATCTATAAACTGGAAAAGGATCTAAACCTCATTATTATAATCTCTAAACCATTGGATTTTAATTACATAGGATTTTTTAAGCACTTGAAAAATAAGCATTTAATCAGGGCAAAACTACAATTTCTACCATAAGGAATCTTCTGGATCTAAAAAGCTTTTTACATGGTAGAAAATCAAATGTTCTCCTATTAAATGCAACACATTCCTTAATATTGTCCAGAATTTTGCTAGGGCTGTCTGAAATCCTCAAAGTGATAGGTGCAATAGTCTTATTTCTTTTTCTTTTTTTAATCCTCTCAGAGTCAGCTGTGTATCTGCTTCCTCTTGCATAACCTTCCCAATGCTCATCTCATTTTGAAAGTTAAGCCCTGGACAGATGCTTCTTTACTTTCTAAACTCCAAGTGCCTTGCAGAAGGCCGGTACTCTGTACTACTGACAGCTGTTTCATCTTCTGTCTTTTAATTGCACAGGCTACTTACAGATCTCAAGTGAGATAAAGCAGAGTAGCACCTTCTGGAATACCTGCTACCACAGCTACATGCGCAGCGCACCACAGTCACAGAAATTTCTACTGTTTTCAGTGACTCCATTGCATGAGGACCTGGACACCCAGGAGCACTGAGTGCACGCTGTCCCTTTGGCATCGACTTCTAGTGCTGCAAGCAGAGGCAGGACAGAAAAATGTCATATTGAGCACATCCAGCCCACATATCCTTAAGGATTTAAAACAAGTAAGGGTTGTGAGAGCGGCATCTAATTAGGGAGGATCAGTGAGGGAACAGAATGATAGGGGCAGTTCACCTTGGGTATTTGCTCAAGGTCCATGTCTAGAAGGGACCCTGACGTGGAATTAGCCACTAATGTATCTTACAGGAAACAAAACCCTTCAGCACAGACCTTCAGCCTCCCTTTTTAGAGGATGACCCAGGTCACTCCTCCACTTCTGCACTGAGATAACAGAGCTTGCTGGGGAGGGGGAGGGTGTGCTGAGACACGGTGCGTCATACCCAGCTTCTCCCTACATCCACCCCTTGGGAAGACTTCACACAGCCCCCCATCTTACAGCAACAGCTCTTCAAAGCTGATCCCTTTAGACCAGACTATTCTCTAGCAGCGTCATTCCCAAGGACCTGAAGGGATCTTGAAAAGTGTTTACATACACCAGATAGTCCTCTGAGTGCTTCACGAACAAAACCCAACAAACCCCAAATCCCACACACATTGCATACAATCTGAAAGGCTACTTTCATAAAAATTGTGATAGTACAGCAGCTTTCCATATTACAAGATTTTACATAAGGAAAAAGCAGGGTTTATAGTAATCTGGCAGTTCTGTTGTCACAGAAGAAAGCTAAATTGTGTTTCAGGGAAAATCTTGATAATAAGTGTCGGTGAACTGGTTAATGCAGTGAGACAAAGAAAGCAGCAAATGAGAGTTTGTAACCTCCTGCCTGATCAGAAGCTGTTAAAGATGCATCTGCTGGAGATGCACAAACAGGGAAGCTCTGAACCAGTACAACATTTAAGCAGCAGAGCTCTCACCCTGCCACAGGAAATTCTTGTGCTTTCAGCACTGGAGTGACCCGTTGACTTCACTCTGCAGGTTGTCTGTACTTACAAGCACTTTATCAAGAGACTTGCTTTATTGTCTCCCCTGCTTTTTAGGTTTTGGCTGTTAAAGAGCCATGTGATTTTTCCTAGTCCAGTG
Source organism: Oriolus oriolus (assembly GCA_013400235.1). Lineage (NCBI taxonomy): Eukaryota > Metazoa > Chordata > Aves > Passeriformes > Corvidae > Oriolus > Oriolus oriolus. Next base: position 733,623 of record VXBT01007841.1, read on the forward strand.
TACTAGTCTGAAAACAAAGCAGTGGGAGATCACAAGTCAGAATTATAATTTAATAGGAAAATTAAAATAAATGCAATAGTGCAAGAGCACTGACAGAGTCGGAATACAACCTGACACCCTGTTAGTCAGGGTGGTGGTAGCAGTCCAGATGAAGTAGTCCTGTTGAAGCGGTGATCCTGTAGAATGGTCTGGTCTTCACCTGAAGGTCCAGTGGTGGTCATGTAGCTCTTGTCCCCTGAGAATCCAGTAGGTAGGGACTGAGTATGGTGTTCCAAACCTCAGATTATATCCAGGTGGGAATGATTGGTTCCTCCCTCCCGGGCGGAGCATCTCACAGTGGGCTGATGTAATTCTGTGAGTCATGCGGTGGGTCCTTGATGGCCCATTAAACAGAGATTGCTCCTGGAGGGAGTTATCAGGGATGAGTCATGGTGGGAGATAACAAACACTGCCCCACCTGCTTTACCAGCTTGTGAAGATGACAACAGAATACATACTATTGGTTACATCTTATATTGTAACCTAGGATATCCAGAGATGTAATTGGGAAAAATCAGCCCCGGACAGTGGAGGTGAACCTGCAGCACACAACACTCAGGAGTGCTTCAGAACATGCTTAGCTTGAGCTGAGGCAGGAAGACCTGGAAAGTCATAGGCACAGACCAGAGAGCCTGGGAGGCTTCTTCTAACTCAGAGGGGTCTTGGGGTGCCCACCCCTCAAACACCTTGGGATCAGAGACACTGCAGGTTTTATACCCTCTCCCTTGCCACCCCAGGGTTATTCCCACCTTTCAGAAGAAACATCCTAGTGTAAAATGAAAAGACCATTAATGCACACTGGAGAAGGATAAGAGAATGTTGTGGTTTTGACTGCAGTTGGCAAGTTTGACAGGCCCAGGTCTCTGCAGAGCATGGGTTGGTGTGGTCCACCTGGCTGGACACCTGTGCTCAGCACCCCCTGGGCATCATGGGGTGCAGCCAGTGTGCCACTGAGACATCCAACATCTTACAAAAGCTTCCTGTCAACTTCAGTGGATTTTAATCAAGCAAACCTGGCAGTTTAAGATAATACAAAAAACTAACTCCAACAGTCTTGAGATTTTACTAGATATAAAAATAAAATAAAACAAGATAAAACTGTATTTCAAAGAATAACAGAAAAGGAAACAATGAATTAACAAATAATGTTAAATACTGCTATCAGATCATGAAAGTTAATCCATGTTACAGCGTCTTCAGAATCCCAGCTGTTGAAACCGTATCATAAATAGAAATTAGCATAAACAAATCCAAATCCAGCAATCGAAAGCTGAATTTCCTTCCTGGACTATTTAGAACTAAGTAATTAGAAGAGAAATACAACTTAAAGCAGGAGATGAAGAAGGATCTTGAAATATCTGTCCCCATTAGGAGATTTTGTATTTGCAGTCCAGAAACAAAATATATCACGGCCATGTCCTTAGCTGTATAATGTGATGCTGCCTCATTGGTTTCAATAAAATACAGCAGCTTAAAGACTCTGGACCCCTTGGCATAATCCTTTCATTTAAACTCAGTAAATCAAAACAAACTTCACTGACTTCTGTGGAGTCACGGATCAACCTTTGGGTAAGATAGAGGAAAGCCAAGAATTCTTTTTTAGAGGGATTATCACTGCCTTGTATTTCATAATAAATTATCCCCAGGATGTAGATTTTACCATGATCTACAAGGAACAGGAAATCCTTCCCATTCTCCAATTCTTCCTTTTCCCGATGCAGGTTGCTCCTACCGCCATGTGTCTCTGACCTTGGCATTCACCAAACACTTTACTTGCTTTCCATGGAGCTCCATCTCCCCTCCCTCCCCTGCCAGTTCGTTCCCTGGAGCACAGCCTTGTGAAGGAGTCAGATTTTGACTTTTTTTTCTGGATCTGTGTTTCCCTAGATCCTTACCCATGATATATCACTGCTAATCAAGCTGCTGCCTGCCTCCTATGGCTCTTCTGAGAAGTTATTACCCTTCTCATTCATCACCAAGTCGAGTTAATTCAGGCAATCTTCCTGATCCATGGCCTTGCACACTCAGTTGCAATATTTCATGGGATATGATATTTTCCCATAATAATAGTTTCACCCTTTGAAGATTCAGATAAAGGACACCAAGACATTTTCAGTAATTAGTGCTACAGTGAGATTCAACATTCCTTCTTGATGGCTGGAAAGAGGAGAGCTGCTCCAGCAGCACCATCTTTGACACATGGTGATTGAAAGGGCACGTGGAGGGAAACAAATCAGAATTTCTATGTGAGTTGTCTTTTTTCAGGTGTTTTGAACTCGAACTATAAGCATGTTGACTCTTTTGTTTTCCAGAAATATTGCCTGTGATGAAGGTAGAGCTGGGAAGACTCTGGGAAAAGGAATCTAATCCAACTTTCTGTGCTGGCTGGGGAAGGTCAACTCACTCCGTATCACCTTCGATTTCTTTATAGGTAGGGTGGGAAGGGAGGAGGGAAACCTGCTTTTTTCCTTCTGAAGAAAAAAAAGTAGAACTCAAGCACTTTTGTTGCTCAAATCTCTTTAAAGAAACCAAAAAGTTCTATTTTTTTCAGAAGATGTATACTCTGCTCTAACATTTGGATTAAAGTGCATTTAGGAGGAAAAATACCTAATATTCAATTGCATTTTGAAGAAGTTAATGGAAGAAAGAGTAGGCCCTGGAAAAGAGAAAGTCTCTAAATCTACCATCTCCAAATTTACAATGATGCAAAACTTTCCACTGCCAACAGTAACACAGAACACCAAATGTTAAAGTCTTATGGAAATTTCAACACACTACAAAACTGCATTTGGAAAAAAACCCCAGAGATGTTTTCAAGAGCAGGCAGGTGACTTGAGAGTCTGAGCAACTGTCTTCTGATAAGCATGTACTCAATTGAATTAAAAAAAAATCATAGCAAAAGTCAAGAAACACCTGAGTTTCTGAAAACCATACAATCCCAATGAGCAGCCACTAACGGGATGCCTTCAGGAAACACTGATCTTCACCATTCAACTTCTCTGAGTTTAAACACACATTGGAAACTGTAGGGAATTAAGTTGTACAGTCATTCTGAAAATTATTCATGTGGGAATTAGAAGGAGAGGTCATATTTGGGCAAAAACTCAATTAACCACGGTAACAGATAAGAGGAGAATAATTGTGAAGAACCAGAGATTAATTATATGGCCATTTATCCAGTTTCCTGCCCTCTGCCCACTCCCAGCATATACTGCTTCCTCAGATATCATCCGTTTGCTCAGCAGGGCTGGAGGAAGAGAGAGAGGCCAATGAAAACAGATTTATATCTGAGCCAGCAAATAAACCAGACTCTGGCATGCACTGGAACTGCAAGAACTTGCCCCAGCTTGACTGTTCACAGACTCTGGCTCTGTTACAAGAGTGATGCTGATGGAGGCACTGCAGGAAATCACCTCCCAGATCCCCACGCCAAGCATTACTTTGGTAAATTACAAAAGGACACAGTGGCTAATAGGATCAGGACCTGGAGTGCAATAGAAGAAGAGAAAGGACAAATGAGTGATGTCTAATATAAAGTGCAGTTTTGTTTGCTCTTCCCCACCTGAAGGCAGTAGCTGCTTCACAATATTGCCTGCATTTATAAGGTCACAGGGTTCTCTCCTAACACGGTTACAGGACTGCAATTGCCATTAATTTCAATAGAAGTTTCAAACATGCAGCACCAGCAAAATAAGGTCTTAAAATTCCACCTGTCCTGCAAGATATTTGTTGTTCTAGAGGGCGAAATCTACTGCATCAAGCAGTTATTTTTAAAAGCCAAGACAGGAAAAAGATATTCTGCTTTACCTAGCAAAGTAGGCAGAATTGCAGACTTCCCTATAGCATTTATGTGGGTTTAGAGAAAGTATTACACCTCTGATTTCTGTTGAAATGAACTCACCTGACCTAAAAGTCACTTTTTTTTAGACTACATTTTCCATCACTCTCCAAGGACAACTATTCAGAACAGCTTCATTCCCAGTGTCGTTGTCCAGAGATAGAATCTGCCTGTCACATCCTAGTGATGCCAAACTATCCAGTTATAAAGATGGAGGATTAAGTGGTCTGTGACTCTTGCACAACGTCCTGTTTAACTGGAAACCATGTCATCAGGAGGACTTAACAAAACAGTTTTTGCCCTAATAACAAGCAGTACCTCTGACCACTTGGAGTCTTCAGGCCCATGGCCATATCCTCTCCCTTAATTTGCAGAACAAAATACAAATAAATAGTTTATGCTTATAACTGCTGTACTGGGTAAGTAATTAAATACTTAATTGGACCAGAAAACAAGATCCAAAGGAAAGCTAGGTCATAGTGCACTAACTCTTAATTTTATTATTTGGACCTATTAATATATTTTACAACTTTTAGTTTCTGTCTCAGAGAAGATGTCTTTGTTACTGTAAACCATTCAATCTGTTACCTTCCATCCACATTAACACCACTTTGCTTTTTTTAGGTAGTTTGCATAAAACCCCAAAATATCAAGCATTTGCTTGAGATATATTGACTGATACAACAGTTGCCCTAGATTTATGCCATTTCCCTGGGGTGCTCACATGTTTTCTGTGTGCTCTTTCACCTGGTCACAAGAAATTAAAAATGTCTTTAAGTCTAGAAAAGCAGTTAAACCAAGCCAAGTGTCTGATGTTTTATTGTAATGAACCATTTCTTTCCTTGAAGCACTCATATGTGTTCCTGGCAGCAGAAGAGAGAAGGAAAGGGGAGTTAGGGTTTTGTCACAGATTTCAGTGATACCCTGTGGGTGACAGGGTGCCTGCTTTCTGGTCACCCAGCCTCAAAAGGATCCAGCAGCACAACTCGGAGAACAGAGCACAGCACCAACAGCCCTGGCATGCAGGGAGAACTGTGAATGCCATCTTCATTTTCCTGCTCTGAAGCACCACAAAAGCACCATAAACCCTCAGAAGATATATAGGGGGGGCACTGGATGGAGCAAAGATGCTGACAAAAGGTGCTGGAGAAAGAACCAGCAAAAAGCTTTTTGTCCTGCTGAGCAAGGTCTGGGGACCACCGTAGTCCAACATCTCACATGCTCAGGAAGCTTTTAGAGCCAGGCATGGGCACATACGACCTCATGGTGCAACAGCATCAGACAGAAATGAAGTAAATAAAGTGGATTAAATGCATCTATCAGTAATAAAAAGTGATCTAGGCCATGACTGCCTACAAATAATAATAATAATGGTGGCAGTACTGAAATTGGAGCTGCTGTCAAAAGTGACATCCAGGAAGATTTGGAGACCTACACTTCCGGGGCAAGAAAGGTGGCTACTACGTGCTGTCAGCACAGGCTCAACCCAGAACAGCTGCAGCATTTAATCTCCAAGTATAGCTCCTACTAGAAATACTATGATATTAGAGGTTAGGGTAACATTCAGAATCACCACTCAACAAGCATTTTGTCCTAGAAAACTCACTTTCTTTTCCTATTTTCTTTTTTTTCCCCCACAAAATAGCATTGTGGTGCAAACCACAGCTAACTTACCACAAGATATACAACAGCACATTAAATTGGTGGCAAAAGAAGAGAAATGAGTTTATTTCCTGCCACATCTCCAAATGGGCTCTCGCTCAGACACTGCAGTGAGCAATAACAGTAAATGGAATAAACCACCTCTGTGGCAGGTTAACTTTATCCATATTAAGGGTTTCATCTACCCTACTGCAGCTTTATTGGTACAATGTCCAGGTACAACCCAAGCCCTTCTACACACCACACTGCTGTCACACAGGAGGACAACTGTGTGTAACAAATCTTGCTTTAATCTATAAGACCAGGTATTAAATCCAATGATGTTGGGGCTGCACAAACTTTGACATACATTGCAGGGGCTGGAACTGGGTGATCTTTAAGGTCCCTTCCAACCCAAACCATTCTATGACTCCACAATTCTCTTCTATGAAATGAGCACAAGTGCACTGGGGAGTGCAGGGAGGACTCATGGTACCAACTTCTGTCTCCAACAGCTGCAGCATCCTTGGGGATATCCAGCTTAACTCAAGGCAATTGTATCCTCAATGAGGAATCACACTGTTACTCAGCAGTGGCAGTAGATAAACCCACCAACACGTCCCCAGATCAATGGCTTTACTACTGCCAATTGTGACTAACACAGCTGAATCAATCTGGGATACTGTATTTGGGAAGTGGATGGGAAATCTCCACGCAGAGGGTCATACAAAGAGCACCTGCACTGCCCTTTATTCCCAGCTTGTTCACCACAAGTCAACAGCCATCGAGGTTGAAGTTTAAAACAGAACCAGCTGGAAGAGGGATGATGCAGTGCACTGGGAAATCCCAACCCAGCCAAAATAAACCCCAGGCAAAGGCTTTGTTATTGCCAGTGGGGTGTTACCAAGGCTGTCAAAGACAATGAAAACACAAAATTCAAATAGACTGCCTGTTTCCCCACAGACATGAAAATCACTCCAGTTCCATTATTAATGCACTTGGGCTCATTTGTCAAGAATTTCAGAAAAATGAGTTCAAAACCAAGAAAACCTCCAGCATTTTTATGATAATGCTGGTAAAGTCTGTGGGATGGAAGATTAGGCTGCACACTGTGCTTCTTTCCCAGAAAATTCCTCCCCACTATTTCAGATTATTTTAAATCAAAATGAGGAGAAAAATGAGCTGTTTAAAGCAACAGTAAACAAAGGCCTCTTACTAGAAGGCCTTTATCCACAATTTATGCCGATTTTATATTTTATTTCATATGAAAATGCAGTGCCTTTAGCCCTCTGACTCTTCTACTGCTGCTTTTTACACTTTTACCCATTCAGACAATCATTTATTTAGCATTTCCTTTTTTGTTTTCAATTCGAGAAGAATGTATTCTTTTATCAGTTATTTATTTAGGATTTCAGTAAATTGATTTTTCCCTTTTATGTGCACTGCACAGCTAAAACATTCAAATAGATGAATCCCATTCTGCTCCTTTGTTTGATTTTCTCTCCCCACTCATCTGAGTTTTCAAATTCTCTTTCTGCACCTGGCAGCTCTCCTGCACCTCCCCATGCACCAGGACATGCCCTGTGCCACGTGACACCAAGCCAATCTTTAAGGTGCCCTTCTAATTGCAACAAGTTGCAGCAATGAAGATGGATGGTGGATGAACTTGCCTCTGCACACAACAGTTCCAACATCATGATTCTCCCAGCCCAGAGAACTCAAACTGCGTGCCCAGAGAACTCAAACAGCTCCACAGAGCTCATGTCCTCAGCAGTTTGCCCAGTCCAGGTCACCCACCTGAGTCTGAACCTGCCTCAAAAGCTGAAAGGTCAAAAAGCTGAGAGGTCAGAAATCGGAGAGGTAGTATTCTCCCTGAGCCCCACAAAATCGGCTCTTTATTTGGCCATGGGAAAATAGCAAACTGCTATTTTTCAGACTTTTCCTCCACCCATTACAGATGCAAGCACATATGTGCTCATCTCTCTACTTTCGTCTCCTCGAGCCTGGCACGTACCCAAGGGACCACGAGGAGAGACTCGCACGGCATGCTGAAGGGGAGGAAATAAGTGCATCAAGGAAACTGTGTAATAAATCCACACCTGTCAGGGAAAGGGTGCCCACAGCAACAATCCACACAGGAGCAGACTGTTTCCATCAGTTTTACAAAACTTGCCCCAAAGTGATAGAAAATGAGATGGAGATGGGCAAATTACAAAGCAAAAACTGGAATGCAAATGTCCTGACACTGTTCTTCACTCCAATTCTCCTACAGATTTTCCCCACAGCCTCAAGAGAACTTGAGGAAAGGGCTGTTGCTTTCTTTCCCTTTTATCAGCAACTGCACTGGTTCAAGTAGAGAAGTCTCCATAACCCACAGTCTTGCTGAAGGCACCAGAGACACAATGGAAGCTGACAGGACCCCAAACTAAAAGGCTTTTTGATCTATTTCATCATCACCAGGTTGAAAAGCAAAACCGAATGCACACACTGCGCCTGCAGAGGTGGCCTTCATAAGGCACCACAGCTCCAGGTTCACATCAGTGCCAGTCCCTTGGTGGAAGCATCACGTTCTCCTCAGCTCCCAGGAATCCAACAGCGTGTGATGCGCTTGGCAAAACCGTGGAGTCACTGTAAAAATCCCCTTTGTAATTTTCCCCATTGAACAGCTTAAGTCTCTTCGTTCTGTTTTAATGGAGTAATTTATCACCCGATTCCTTTTAAAAGTAACTAATATAGATAGATTAGATAGTAAGACGCGATACATAAAGAATAATAGTCCATTATTAATAATAAGTTTCCAATATATTATAATTTTGTGTGATTGATTACAAAGTCCGTTGTTTTACTCTAACATCTTTTTAAAGACTTCTCAATATCAGTTCAAGATTAAAAAGTTAAAGGCAGCTTAATCATCAGTTCTAAATGTAACTTGGAAGAGTATTGGGTTCAGGAACACTTGAAATTGTTACCAGGCTTCCTCACCATGAAAGAAGGAGCATTTTATTCCACTCCCCATTTCAGCATCACTCTATCCCAATTGTTTAGTCATTTACAAAGTCTTTCCCTAAGAACAGACAAAATAATCAGTTTAGGAGTTAAATGGGTAGGACTGATCCAGTTGCTTGTGGAATTACAATTACTTCATTACTCTTTAACGAGCAGCATCTCTCCATTCTCTGTAAACTTCAACAGAGATTCACTTTTACTGACGGCCAAGAATCTGGTTTATAGGTATTTTTAAAGCATACATTCAATCAGGATACAAGTAGAATTCCCCCAGTACAGAAGCACCTGTGTATCAGTGAACTAGTCATAAAACATGGAAAGATAGATTCATTTGCACCAAAATACAGTCACCTTGTCCACAACCCAGCTACAATCTTAAGCCACAGTTTTCCAGGGTCTTACAGAAAGTTATTTATTTATCCTACTGTAATAAATAAGTTAACCTCTGTGATATGTCAGCCCAGGTATTCAGCACATGCTGCACATCTGCATGAAGAACCTTGTAGCAATTTCTGCTTCCAGACACAAAGTTTATGGATAAATTCAGCCCTGTCACTGTTCTAATGACCTTGATTAAACCTGAAGGAAACTGACTCTCTGACAAAACTAAACATGTATTACAAGAAATACTTTTTAACCTCTTTTCTAATTCTGGCACGCTTAAATTTCAGCCTGAAAACCATCTCCAGTCCCTTTCATGAATGATAATTCAGTGGAATAACACTGCAAAAACAGCCCTGCACCTGGACATGATTATGTCTTTGAAAAGGACGTTTTCAACCAACAACTTTGAATAAAAATCACAGAGCAGTCAGGAGTTTAAGGACAGAAACCTTGGATAAAGGGTTTTTTATGATAAGCAGGAGCAGTGTGACTGCAAACTCCTCCTTCTCTCATGGATGTGGGACCCTGTTGAGGTGAACTGCACATCTCCTGTGCTGCCGAGAGGCCAAGAAGGGTCACCAACCAAAACACCAACAGGAAAATCACTCTGTTCTCTCCCCTCCTGTGCAGGGACAAGGAACAGAGCTTCCCAAGTGCCTGGTACTTGCACATGCACACACAGACTACCCAGGGCAACGGCAGAAAATGAGTTCATGTTTCAAATGATGAAATTAATACACTGGCAATAGAATATGCAATTTCCTTGTTTATTGCCTTTCAAGTCAATGCCATTGCCAGAGGTTGTCGTTGTACCAACAGGCAGAAAATTAATTTGACATAGTTTCAAAGCAGCACTATTAAGTCCCAGGGACCTCTCAGCTCTGCTGTTGTATCCCAGAAAAGGATGAGCCCTTTCCTTTTCTGTCCTTTCCCATCCTCTCCCTTGCAGCAGCACTTTTCCCAGGACACTCAAGAAACAGGGACCAAGTGGACCTCTGGCAAACAGAGGTTTTCAGGCAGGAAAACCCAGAAGCGTGCAAAAAAAATTATTTTCATCATGACAATGTGCCAGATTTCTCTTCTGTCAAAGAACAAACAAAAATGTGGTTTGCAGTCAGAATGTCTCTTTTAGTTTCTCTCATTTAAAAGAAAAGTCTATATACCAATTAAGGTTACTCTCAAATCATACTTTTGGAACTAGAGAAACCCTTTTATTTTGGAAATGTCAAAATGGGATATATATTATTATGATGAAACTTTTATTCTAAATTATATATTAAAATTTTCATATTCTACACTTGGGCTTTAAATCATAATTTCATCCAGGACTAACTTCCATCTGGAACAGCAGAGCAGGGATCTATGCAACCTGTCTGCACACTTAGATCAGCATCACAGCATCTCTTTCAATATTAACACCCATTTCAATCAGCTCAAAAATGTTCTCATCAGCAACAAAAAAATCCAAAACATCACTCAGCTGCTACATAAGCTGTGTGTCCCCCTGCAGTGCCCATCCTGGGCACCCACCTGCAGCTGTCAGAGGATGGGCACAGCTGGACAAGAGAGCTGTGTCTGGAATCAATGGCCAGACAAAGAAGAGACCTCCTCTTTTCTGAGAAGGGCATGGATTACATTTCCACCATTATCATCAACAAGGAGAAATGAAAAGGACTGTTTGGACAACACATGCCTGCTGAGGAGCAGGAGGGGCTTAATCAATAGCCAAGCACAAAATTACCTCAGCAGACTTTAGCTCATTTCCATAGAAAATGCAGATTCTGCATAAGTTAAATAAATATAAAAAAGCAAATTTCTCCTTGCCAGCCTGGTGGGGAGGGATCTCCAGACCACCCTGCATGGGCAGCTCTACTCAGCACTGCTTGACTTGCAATCCAACATCAAAGCTGCTGTGCTAAAAAAAAGGAAACAAAAAAAGGAAAAACAAACCAGAGATGAAAGCTTCAGCTGGAAGAAAATATCCCACAACCTTTCTGGCCCAAATTGATCAGACTGTATCTGGGCTTTATTCTGCTCCCACACCTGGCAATTCAGAGCAATTTGGCCAAGCCATTAGCCATATGCTAAGCAGGGCTTCTCCTCCCACTGCCTTCTCTCAAATTGCCTTGGCAGATACTGGCTCAGTCCGGCTTATGACTTCTTTTCCTTTTTCTGAACCACTCCAGTTTCTGTTTTAACATCATTCCTTCTACATATGTCACAATCCTCTTCAACATTTAATTATTTTCCTATCTCTAAAATGGAATAAACAAGTGTTTTACAAACTCCATGTGATCATTGTTAGTAACAAAAATGAGGGAAGTTGTCCAGAAACAACCAGCAAGTGGAAATTTGTCCTCAGGGATGATGAATATCCTGACCTGAGTCTGTTCTCTGTACACAAAGCATTGGCAGCCACCGTGAGCAGCAGTGATGCTCATCCTTTGCTTGCTGCTGTTGCAAACATTTCATCCTGGGTCTACAGTCAGTCAGACCTCAGGCTTCTCTTCCCTCCTATTTGGATCCTATTCAGGAACAAAAACCTGAATTCATCCATGTTCAGACCAAAAAACATCTTGAACCAAACTTAAAATGCAGGGCAAAATGTTTCCTGCTGGTGATCACGTTCAATATACATTTGTATCAAACTATTTCTCTTCATTACAAAAACAATAAAACCCCAAACAATGACAGAGGCAAAAGCAGTGGGTTGCAGTTTCTTATTAGAAGTTGAGCTTGGCCATGATGCTATTCATATGAAATCTGATATGAAACCACCTGGGTGTCATGATGTTCTTTATGTTACAGTAAATTCAATGCATTAAGGATGCAGAAAAATCTCATTTGGGACTGAAAAGCAGCCAAGAGTCTTTGCAGACTCCCCAGGAGCCAGGAAAACAGCAAATCACAGCAGCTCTCCCAAGTGATGCAGAAGTAAAATAATCCCGTGTACCAGCACCAGCATCTGTTTGCAGCAGCAAAGAGTGCTTTATAAACTTTAATAAATGTAAACCTTACAAATCTCTCCTTACACAGATGGTTTATGGTTACCATTCCTCTCAGAGGAGGAGCAAGGTGCTGAACTTGGCAGCACTGCACAGGTGGATATGGCATCACCCTGTTCCAGCCAGGATCCGGAGCACAGGCAGGGCATGTGGGTGCAGACCATGCACAGCGCCTGCCCCAGCTGCACTAGCACCCTGTACCTCACCTCCTGCAGGACCAGCAAGGTCCCTGACACAGCCAGCACAGTCAGACCATCTCTTTGCAGAGCAGTAAGACCCCAGCAATGACCCACCCTGGGACCCTCTCGACTCACCCCAGCACAGCAAGTTCCAGGACATGCAGCCTCTGTTACCAAAGATCTCAATGTGCAGCTTATCAATATTTCATTATCAGTACACAATTGACCTCTAAATAACTGTCTGCAGTGCCCAGGAGCCCAGACTGCCTCCGTGCTGCCAGCCAAGAACATCTGTCTTTGTGCCCTCACCCATGCCACAGAGGCAGCAGAGTAAGGATCCCACTGCCCCATTATTTGTGCTGCAGAGATTCTCAACAGCACTGCACTCACAATATTGTATTTGTCCATCTTATCAAGAATTAGGGAATCCAGGCAAGAGGCTTATGGGCAGAACAACAAACCCAGAGCTGACTGAGTGAAATGCCTGCCATAAGAATCCTTAAATCATCTGGCTTTCCTGAGGCTTTACATGCCAGTCAAATGCCAGCCCTCCCCCCTCTTCATTCCATCCACAAGCAGAGAAGCTGTGTCTGCTCCCCTCCCAGCCTCTGCTGTTCCAGTGACCACTGATATTCAGCCTTTTGTTACTGGTGGGGAAGGTCCTCCCTCCAGGGAGGAGGAACGCAGTCAGAACGGTGCAGGGCTGACACTGAGATGGCTTCAGCTACAAAAAGCATTTCCTTAATACACTGGATTTCTTTGCAAATGGACAATATCTCTAGGCTGAAGGAGCCTCTGGGAAGGGGTTCACTTGGGAAGAGCCCCAGCACACCCCAATGTGACAGCCACCTGGCATCCCACTCCTCTGCAAGTACTGGCCTGCTGAGCCAGGTAGCTGTGAGACCTGCTGCCAGCTTGGCACAAAGTATCTCTAAGAAGATGTCATGAAACCCCTGGATGCTGTTATACTTTTGTTTTAGAAAACCAGGACAAGATTTATGACTTTCATATACTCAGCTGACACGGGCCCATCACACCAGTTATGCCCCACCAAGTACAGACACTATATCAGGAAATTTGTGTGATAACACACAGATCATCGCTTCAGATGCCGCATGACACAGACCCCAGTTGGCGCAGTGTGGAGGAGAGGGAAAAATGCTATCAGTCCAGAAGACTCTTGCTCAAAAGAATATTCTATTTTCCACTTTTCCCATCCTTGGAGAGTACTGAAGGAATGGATAAGCCATTCACTGAGTACTCCAGTGAAACCTGGTGCTCCAAGGCAGCTGATGCCACTGCCAAAAGCTGTCCATTAAAATGTGATGTCTGGGTTTGCCAGATATTCACAGGCAAGGAGAGCTGTCAGAAACATCCCAGCTGAGCACTGTTACCATCATTATCTGCAAGGAGGTGGAGAGGAGGGTAAAAGCTTCTTTGGTTGCTTTGAAGCTTATTTATTCCAATGGTACTGTTATCAGAAAGGATGAATTTTCGAGACAGTAAGAGCAGCTCCTGCCCTCTAATTTCACTAAGATTCAGGGGAAGATCTTAAACTCTGCATGCCCAGCCTAAGCAAAAAGCAGCCCCTGCCTCAAATCCAACCTTGTCCGTGTTTGTGTGACATTAACAGCCCAGTGCTCACATTGCTAGTTTGGGACAGACATAGAGCAAACCCAGGGCAGATTCTTATCACTGCGTGTTCCCATCAAAGTTTTTGTTCTTCTCATCATAGACTGAAAACCAGACTGAGAAGTTCCAATTTTAATAGAGTTCTTCTCCTGGACAATATCCATGCCTGTAAAACCGAAAACATATGCAATACCTCCATCCTGGACAAACAGAAAAAGTCAAAGATAAATGTGAATAACCCTCACCATGTTCTGAAACACAAACCCCAGCATTTTACCTGTTATTTCAATTAATTTCATTTCAAATTTTGTATCATGCTGAAATATTAATTCAGTTCCACTTATATATGTTTAAGGTACAATAATATGTTTTCAAGTAATTGAAATAAAATATTTCATCATATTAAAATTTCAGAAATATAGAAAGGTAATAACATGGCCTTATTGAAATAATAAAGAAGTTGTGAATAATTCACATACTTTTCTTTTGTATTTGTCTTTCATCACATTATTGTATCTTTTCATTTCAATTCTAGTTGTCTTGAAATGACAAAATTTCCCACCAAAGAAAATTTCAGGTTCTTACTGGTTCCAGTCCTTGACAGAAAATTCATCTTGGGCTAATTTATAAGACAGCAAAAAAAAATAGAAAGTGGATCCAAGTGAGCAATTATCTACATCTATGGGGTTTCTTGAGTGCTCGGTGCAGTTTCAAAACATTAATTTGTTCAGCAATTATAGCAGGAGGATGTTGTCAGACCCCCACGGCAGGAGGGGACACGCAAAATATCCCTTTTTGCCAAATGCTTGTCCCTGAAATATCTGCTATAAATTATCCACTGCTTCCACAGTAAGCAACGCCCTTAATTGGCGCTCCGAACAGGGACCCTCCACCTTCCCTGCGTTTCCGTCGTCTACCTGCAAAGCGGAGCGGAGTAGTCAGCCCCCGCGTGAAGCACGCCCCATTTTAGAGAGTGGTGCTCCCAGGGCTCCTGCCGGACCTAGACGACGCCGTTGCCCTCAGGGAGAGCAGCGGTGGTCGTTGAAGATCAGCAGAAGAGCAGCAGACCCAGCACCGCCGTTTCATTTCAAAGAGGGCAGCCGGAAGACGCCGTGGGTAAGGCGTAGCTGTCCCCCTCACAGTTTTATTTTAATTTGTCCATTTCAGGTGCTGGGGTGGGCAGCTCTCTGAAGAAATGGGGGTAAATCTCTCCAGAGAGCAGCGGGAATTTTACATCCCAGTTTAAAAAGCCCTTATAGACAGTAAGTTTCAGTTTTCTCGCCCCCTTTTAAAGAAACTGGTGATATGGGTCTTCGCTCAGTTTCCCCAGACGAGAACTGAGGAAGCATTGCAGTTCTCGTTTTGGGAAAGGGTGAAAGCCCAAATGGTCATTCTGCAGAGCTTGGGAGATAGATCAGTTGATAGATTTTTGACTCTCCTGATCTTGATCCAGAGCATTGCAGAGCGACCAACGAAAAAGAAGACGACCCCAGTTACTCCCTCCTCACTTTCCCCTACCCAACCTTCCCTATCCCCAAACCATAGCAGGAGACCCGCGGAGAGGGCAGAACACCTATGGGTGTAGGGCCACTACCAGCCCCCTGACACTCTCTGCGGCTCCCCGACCCCAGCCCGAGAAGAGCCTGGCCAGCCCAGCTCAGGCACCCTTCAACCACCTACCCCGAATCCCGTTTTCCCGGTTGAATCCTCTAGTGCTAGTTCCTCAGTTGATCCCTTACCCCAGTTTGTTCCCCTTAATCGTTACCCTCGAAATAGGGACTGCGCCACACAAAATGGCGGCAGCGGCGTGGTCCCCATCCTTCTTGTTCCCAGAACCCCTTCCTTCCCACCATCCCAGAAGAACCCAACCCCTTTTTAAGTACCACCCCCGAACTTCCCACCTATTTTCCTAGACCCTCCCCAAGGGTGGCCCCTAAGTTTAGCAACGCCCCCTTTGTTTCTCCTCCCCCGAAACCCCTTGCTCCTCCCAGCCCACCTCCTTTCTCATGGACCTCCCCTTCCGCCCCTGACCCCCGCCTGAGGTTGGCGATTCCGGTTCCCACACTCCCCCTTCCGGTTCCCCAACCGTGAGAACCGGAAGAGACGCCATCTTAGAGCAAGAACTGGAATCCCTCGAATGCCCCTTTGCCGCGCCGGTTCAGTTTAGTCGCACAAGCCTAAACCCCACATGGGAGCCATTCAATTACAATAATATTCGTGAATTATGCAAAACCCAAAAAGAATTCGGAAAAGATAGCGAGTATTTTAAAAACCTATTACATGCTACATTTACAAGCAATACCCTAGTTCCAAAAAATTTAAAAACCATAGTGTCTTGTTTAACTTCTCCCACAGAATACCGGGTGTGGGAGAGAAATTGGAAATCTCAAGTTAAAGAATTAATGCCATTATTACCCAGTACATCCAGTAATTCCGGCTACCCATTCAATTTGCTTGTGGGTGAATGGGATTATACAAAGCCCCAAGTTCAGGCCCAGAACATCCCGATGGATGTTCTAGCTGCGATTGCCGGCGCAGCTGAGGGAGCATTCCTCGGTATGCCTCAGCTGACTGCCCCCCTCATTCCCTATTCCCTCATCTCCCAAGAGCCCCGCGAACCTTTCGCTGTTTTTGCAGAAAGACTGAGAGTGGCAATAGAAAAGCAAGTTACTGACACTAAAATCAGAGGAAGTATTCTAGTAGAAATGGCATGCATGCATGCAAACATAGAATGTAAAAGGATTATTGCCACCCTTCCCCACCACCCAACACCAACCATCGATGATATAGTTGACGCGTGCTGGAGACAAACTTCCATTGAGTCTCTGCCAGCAATCCAGCCGTTCCACCCTCCAATTCAAGCCATTAATCTTGCTGAAGCAACCTGCTATAATTGTAAACAATGCGGCCATCTTGCTAGGAACTGCCCCTTCCCCAAACGATCTTCCCAGACCCAGCCTGCCCTTATCCCAGCCTCTCCTAACCCCAATCCTCCGAGTTCCCTTCCCAAAGACAGTTAAACTAAGTCAGTGGTTTGAGGAGGCAGACCCGCACCGCAGTGATGAAGAAGAAATGCTGTCCGCCCTTTACAACAACTTCCTTCCCGCGACGCTACAAAAAGACTTTCTTTTCACCGGACATGACACGATTACCATCAGATTGCAGACCCCGGCAGAGGGGCTCCCTGTACTTCTCTTGCCCGACTCCAACCATGGGCCAAGAGAAGTACAGGTCCTCCCACATTTGACATACACGGACCTAAATGGCACAGTTCTATCGCAGTTGGCGTGCATTAACCCTACCTTTTTCCTCCCTAGGGACCAGGTAGTGGCCAAGGTGAAAGCGTATCATCCACAAGATCTTCTCACGGGTCCACCTGTCATCTTCTGGGCAGAAGAGCTTGGCAACCACAGACCAATCACCGACTGCAGGGTGGCGAGTGAAGGGTCCAGCATTCTCCTTTCGGGAATGCTGGATACCGGGGCAGGTGTGACGGTTGTGTCATCCACCGACTGGCCGTCACATTGGGAGAAGCAAGCTGTAGCCGGCGTCATCAAGGGCGTAGGTGGGTGTGTGCCTGCTGAACGCAACAAGCACAATGTTTTAATAGAAGGGCCGAATGGGCGTGTTGCCACCGTGCGCCCCTTTATCATTTGGTCGGGGTTTAACCTATGGGGCAGGGATGCCATGTCCCAGTGGGGTACCAGGATCCAACTGGCACCTGTGATCCAGGATTTTTAGAGGGAGTCACTGTAGAGCGCCCGACCCAATCCCTCGTTTGGACCACTGATGTCCCTGTTTGGGTCGATCAGTGGCCCCTACCATGCAAAAAACTAAGAGCGCTCAACGAGCTCGTGGACGAGCAGTTGGAGAAAGGCCACATTGTCCCCTCCAACAGCCCCTGGAATTCCCCTGTTTTTGTAATCCGGAAACCGGGGAAAGACAGGTGGAGGCTCCTCCACGACCTCCGACAAATTAACAAAGTAATCGAGGACATGGGACCCCTGCAGCCAGGTTTACCCTCCCCTTCTATGCTGCCCAGGCACTGGAAGTTAGCAGTCATCGACATCAAGGACTGCTTCTTCCAGATCCCCCTGCATCCGGATGACGCCCCCCGGTTTGCTTTCTCAGTTCCTTTGATTAACAGAGTGGAACCCATGCGACGTTTTCATTGGCGGGTGTTGCCGCAAGGCATGAAAAACTCTCCCACCATCTGCCAATGGTACGTCGCAAAGATTCTGTCCCCAATCCGCCGCTCTGCTGCCGATGCTATCATCGTCCATTATATGGACAATGTATTGATCTGTGCTGCCAGCCAAAGTTATTTGGAGGAGACCCTCTCTAAGGTTGTGGGAGCCCTAGAGAGTTATGGTATGGAAATCCAACCCTACAAAGTCCAGAAGACCGCCCCGTGGGACTACCTTGGGGTAAGGATACGTCAGCAGATGATTGTCCCCCGACCGGTCCGGATTAGTGAAAATCCGAAAAATCTGCGAGAAATGCATCAACGTTGTGGAACCATCAATTGGCTTCGGCCGTTCTTGGGGGTTTCGACCGCTGACCTGGCCCCGTTGTTTAATCTACTAAAAGGTAGTGACGACCTGTGTTCCCCTAGGACACTCACCCCAGAGGCGTGGACTCCGATTGAGGAGGTGGAAAAGGCCATCGATGAAAAGAAAACGCACAGATTTGACCCCAAACTATCATTTCAATTGGATGTATTAGGTAAGATGCCTCACCTATATGGGCTCATCCATCAATGGGATGACAACAAGAAGGACCCTCTCCTCATCATCGAGTGGGTCTTTCTTTCCTGCCAAGCCTCGAAAGTCATCAATTACGCCACAAGAACGCATGGCGTTGCTGATAAGAAAAGCCAGGTCCCGACTGACCACCCTAGCAGGGTGTGATTTTACATGCATTTACTTGCCAATTGACAAGAACACATTAGAATTCGTATATCAAAACAGTGCTAACCTCCAGTATGCTCTTGAGGCTTATTCCGGTCAACTTTCGTCTCACTATCCAAAACACATCCTAGTAACTGCAAACCTAAACATGGTCCAAAAAACGGTTCAGAGCAAAGAACCCCTCAAAGCTCTGACACTTTTCACAGACGGCTCCAGCCCCTCCGGAAAGTCTGTTATCGCGTGGGAAAACCCAGCTACTCAGAAGTGGGAATCTGATGTAGCCATTGTTCAAGGGTCCCCGCAGATAGCAGAACTTGCAGCCGTCGTTAGAGCTTTTGACAGGTTCCCTGAACCGTTCCATTTGGTGACTGATTCGGCTTACGTTGCCGGAATAGTATCAAGAGCAGAAAGCGCTTGGCTCGGAGAGTCTAGCAACCAAAAAATCCAAGAATTGCTTACGAAGCTCATGCAAGTCATTTCTCACCGTAAGCAACCGTACTACATCATGCATGTGAGATTGAAGGCTCTCGGACCCCGGCTGCTCCCAGGCTCGCCTCAGCCTGGGCTCTGCCAAGCGTGTAGGCTGAGGTCCCGCAGAATGCGGACGACAACACTTAATAAGTGCAGAAAACCTGTGAGGGTGTAGAAATCAGAGCTGAGGGACAAAACAGAACCATTCAGAAATTAACTGGACTGTATCAAAACTACCTCAATGGCACAGGCATCTTTCTAGTGCCTAAAGGGGTTGACAAGACAGCTTGGGGGAGGGACTTTTGTCAAGGGCAGATAGTGACAGAACAAGAGGGAATGCCTTCACACTGACAGAGGACAGGGTTGGACTAGGTATAAGGAAGAAATTCTTCCCTGTGAGGGTGAGGAGGCCCTGGCACAGGTTGCCCAGAGAAGCTGTGGCTTCCCCATCCCTGGAAGTGTTCAAGGCCAGGCTGGATGGGGCTTGGAGCAACCTGGGATAGTGGAAGGTGTCCCTGGCCATGGCAAGGGATTGGAACTAGATGGTCCCTCTGAATCCAAATCATCATCAAAGTGAGCCCCAGCACTGTCCTGCACCCACTGGCAGTGGACTCAGCATGAACATCCCAGGTCAGGAAGGGAGATGCCCCCCATCCTTTAAACCCAGCCCCACAAACAGACAGGACCAGGCTCCCTGCCTGAGCCCCACAGACAGGACCAGGCTCCCTGCCTGAGCCCCACAAACAGACAGGACCAGGCTCCCAGCCTGAGCCCCACAGAGACACCCACTTTCCTGAATGCTCACCAGCTGCCCAGCACTCCAGCACCCCTGAAGCCAAGTCCTGGTGTTCAACACCAGGACATCACTTGTGGTTCTTGTCTAAAATTGGCCAAGATAAATTGGACACTTTTGTCCTGTGCAGACTGGGAGTTGGACTTGATGATCCTTTTGGGATCCTTCCAACTCAGGATATTCTATGATTCTACAAATGTTAGTTTGCCTCAATATATTAATGCATGTGTTCTATGAGTCAGCTTGAAGAAATACTACGTATTTGCACTTATATTTTTTTCTTTGGCATAAAATCCTCCACTTTTCAGTCATCCAGCCTTGTCTGCCTCGCTAAAACATTATGTAGCTGAAATGCCTTTTGCTCAAGCTTTTGCATTAGTCATTTTAGTCACCTTCTCCCATCAGGTAGTTTTGTTTAGCTTGTGGTAAAAACCCACACTCTGCAACAGGGGAACAATTTCTGCAGCACAAATCAAAGCAGCAGTCTCTGAAATGTACCTTTCTTAGAAAAAAAAATTAGACTTAGTGATAAAACATAATTCAGACAATTTTTGCTACTTTCATTAACAGGACAAATCCCAGTCCACAAGTACAAGGTATCAAAGGGAAACTCATGGGAACAGTGGCAGAGAATGGAGCTGATGTAAAAAGCTATTCCAACACAGAGAGGATGTAAAGAAGAGTTCAATATTCCTTCTGCACTCTTCATCCTTCTTCTAAAGCATACCTGTCACAGCTATAGGGTTCCCTGCCCCAGGTGCCACTTCCATCAGGATTTGGTGAGCCATAGTCCACCTTGCAAAGCCTGGCCATGGAAAGCAAGCTGCTTGCCTTTCTCCCAGATTGATGGTGAAAGTCCAGAAAAAATGTAAAGAGGTTATAAAGCTTTATACAAATCACCTGAAGGATTTTACATTTTGTTACCTAGGAATTAGAAGTTATCATTAGAAACTATTTTGTCTGGCCCTGTTGCCCACTGCAAATGAGTCAGTCCTCTCCAGGAGCAAGTCAATAAAAGTCCAGCTCCACCAGGATGGGGCAGATAAGATCTCATCAGACAGCCACCACCCCTTTGCTTCCTGAGGCATTTTAGATTTACCATTACTACTTTTTTCTTGCCTCTGTCACCAGAGGAGACTCATCCTGAAACAAGGCACATCTCCAGGAACACATGTGACAGGTTAGCTCAGCAGCAAAACCAACAAGCTGTAAAGCCAATGCAGTAATGACCTCATGCATTACAATGCTCGCTGTGTAATAATGCCACATATAAATAACGGACTGCAAAGATCATTAAAGCCAATCAAAAGTATGTATTAGCCCATCAAATCTCTTTATTGTCTCCTGTATTCTGATACCTTGTGAAAGAGCAACCCCAGTCAGCAGTGGATGCAGGTGCTCGGCAGCAGCATTGGGCTTTCAGCATCCTCACCTTGGGGGTTTCCTTCCACTCTTGTGTTATCACTGCAATTATTTACATCCTAAATCCTCCACAAGGAGAGGTGTAGCTGATGATTTTGGCCATATTTCTGCTGTGATCTCCAAAAAATATCAGATCCAGCACAGCTGCTCTGCCAGCCCCAGTCTCAGCACCCCAGTCCTGTCTTGTGGCTCCACCAGCCCAGCCTGGTAACAACACCATGGGGACCTGTCCTAAAGTGCAGTGGGTATGACAGTCACAGAGTCACCAGAGTTGGAAGAGACCTCCAAGAAGATCTGGTCCAGCCATCAATGTAACCCTACCATAATCACACCTAAACCATACCCCAAGTGCCACATCCAGATTCCTGCTGAATACTTTCAAAGATTGTGACTCCACCACCTGGGCAACTTATTTGAATGCCTAATCACTCTTCCAGTGGAAAAAAAAAAATCTAATATTCAATCTGAACCTCCCCTGACACACAGCTCTCTCCACTGCTTCCAAACCAGCTGGGTAGAGAAGCAAAATTTTCATGACAATGCACTCCTTTAGCAAAAATCTTTATCATCTAGGGGGAAAGCAGCTGCTTCTCATGTTCTCCGTAACAGACTGCCAAGGGACACCAAGTTCCTAAATGGCTATTCCTACCTAACCAACCGAGATCACATATGCTCGTTTTCTGCTTTTTGTAGAAGCACTTCATGATTATGTACCGTGCCTGATGTTTCTATTTACAATATTTCCCAATTAGATTTTATTTAAGTTTACTTACAAAAATATAATTACGTTTTTGCTTTAACTAGATGTGTTTACCCTGCCAACATGTTATTATGCATGCAAGAAAGAGAGATAGGTGAACAGGTGAAGAATAACTCACCTCCATCAGTATTTTGCAAAGCCTCTCCTACATCTACAAAACCTGCTAGTATTAACAGATGGCATATCCTTCCTGCTGGAAGACAGACACCAAATCCTGACCTGAAGGGCCATGTTTGTGGTCTCACTTCCCATTTCACAGCAGAGCAATCTTTAGAGCCCAGCAAACTCTATTCTGTGCTCGTATATTCTCTAGATGGGGAACAGGGTCAACTTGCCTACCACCTTTTAAAACAGCTGCACTAGCAAGAAGGCTAAAATGAGAATCTTCCAGGAAAGACTTCACATTTTACCTTGCAGATCAGACAATTTAAGCCATGTTGTATATGTTAATAAAAGCAATTTCTTAAGTTACCATTTAGTATAAGAAGTGTCTGCTACAGGAAATAAATTCAGCAATTAATATTGGCCATAACCTTAAAGCAACAATTTTTCTTAAATAATTTCTTATTTTTAAGAACCACAACTTGTGCTGAAAGCACATTCGCATTTTATTACCCCTAAATGTTTAACTACCATAACTAATGCTTGATTAATAAATGGCTAGCTACTGCTGCTACTTGAAACCTCACAATTTAGACATGGCAAATTATTTGCCAGTGAATATTGGTCCTTCTCAAGCAGCAACATAGGGAGAAAAGGATCAAAATAGGATAAAAGGTTTCATTCATGGTGTCTCTTAAGCCTCAGTCCATTGTTCCAGCCAAGCTCATTAAATGCTGGGTAAAGCTATAATGTTTATAGGTCTTATTCAAAAGTGAAATTGTGGGACAAAAAAAAAAATCTTATTAAGTTCATGAGGCCAGTCTTCCACAGTACAGATCTCAACTGGACACATCCTTTTCGGAGACTTCCTCAAGGCAGCAGAGAATTTATAATGCTCTTGGGGGATCCTGGGGGAACCCAGCCTACATTCAGCACCTAGAATCAACCCGCAGGTGAAAGGCAGGTATTTTGGGTAGAGGTTTTTTTTGTTGTTAGATTTTAGATTCATTTGGTTTGGGGATTTTTGGGAGGGTTTAGAGGGTTTTGTGCATTTGGTTTTCGTTTTTGTTGTGGATCTGTGGGATTTTTTTTAAAGACTCAGACACTATTTTCCCTCTTTATTTTTTTATTTATTGAACATGCCAGTAACTCACTGAGTTGGTAGCTATAGAAGCATGAAGGCTTTGGGACTAATTTGAATTAAAATGAAACATTGTGGATAATACTTGTTTGCTTCCAGGCCTTCACAATGGAGCCTTCAGGGAAAAAAAAATTGCAAAAGAAAATATGAATTGGACTTCAAAGCTGTTAAAACAGTCTCTGGCTAGAGGCCTTACCAGGGGTGGCTGTTTTATTCAAATGCAAATATGTAAGACATTTAACTATGCATGAAGCAGATCTCAAGTGCTTTCTATTGCTTCAAATGTTCCTCTCCCCAAATCCCATTTCCTAAATGCTTGTGCCTTTTAGGTGGCAGCTGATTTAGCAG
This sequence comes from Oriolus oriolus, assembly GCA_013400235.1. NCBI lineage: Eukaryota > Metazoa > Chordata > Aves > Passeriformes > Corvidae > Oriolus > Oriolus oriolus. The sequence continues at coordinate 757,294 of VXBT01007841.1, forward strand.
CTTCAACTTGCTTTTCTTGGAGATAAGTGATGCTCGGCCTGGGAGCTGCAGCACCACACCTGAGAACCAGGCCTGTTTGCTCTTTACCTTCACACCTCGGGTGGTCCACAAAGCCCAAGAAAGTAAATCTTCCCCAGCCCCGATCCTGCATGATGTCAAGTTTATAAATATGACTTTCAATTAAAATTATTTCAGCAGAGCTACATGACAAAATAGAAGAACCATCAGAACAGGAAGGAAGAAGCAGAATAAGAAATCTTAGGAAGAGGCAGAATAAATCTTCCAGTCTGGACAATTTTATAGGAAAATAGTGCAGTTAATGGAAATCTCACCATGCAGTCAAAAGGAGGAAAGCAGAACTGACAGCTGAGAATCAACTCCTGTTCTGTTTTTTCAAGACATCAACAAAGGTTACAACCTGCTGCACGGCAGCTGTGGACACAGCTGTCATTTCAGATTTGATTTCATAATATATGCTTTCAAATTAGGCAGACTTCAACACTGATTAGGAGCAGGCTTTTCTTCTACAAATGCTTATAAGAAGAAGTGCTTTCTCACAAATCATACAGCCTTACAACCCTTTGGCTTGCTCCAGAGATACATCAAAAATATCCACCCCCATAATCACAGCCTTTTTATCTTGGCAGGTCCTTCCAAATGCTCAGTACTCTGAATTTTCCACCATTATCAATAGTGTTAACAACTAATACTCAGTAATTTTTCAGAACTCCTTTCAAGCCTTTCAGAAACTTTCTTGTATGAAATATTAACAAGAAAAATGTTCTGAAGTACTAATAAATTTGTCTCTCTCCAGCTTCTAACATAGAGGAAGAGCTGTACAGGGAATTTTCAAGTTCTCCTTAGGTCCTGGGGGTCTTCAGGGTGTTAGTTGGTAACATCATCCCACAAACAAGCAGCCCAGTCTCACTGACCCAACACAAGTAATAGAATCACCAGGACAGCCCTCAGCCATCACAAGTCATGGACATTCTCCATCCCAATATGCAGGGATATCCTAGCTCTGTGTTTAAGCAGCCAGCCGCTTCTCAAAGCAAACAGCCTGGCTGATAAATGCATTTAACTGCCTAAAGATGCAGAAAAGCACCCAGGGAGAGCTGCTGAAATCCTTTAAGTGAGTAACTCCAATTTACTCATCTGCGTACATAAACTGCCCATGAATCCCAAACTCTGGCAGCAAAACTGGTCTGAAACCAAGCAAACCAGAGCATTTCTGCTTATGCCAGGAGTTTTCCTTTCCATGCAGGGCACCTTTATCCAAGGTTAGGAAAGCAGCTGACACCTCCACATGCAGGTGATGCACTTTCAGTCACAATAGAGACCATCCATTTCCCATCGACAGGAGCACCAAGCTAAGGTGTCTGCACATTTAACTGAGATTTTGGTGGGGAATTAATTGTAAGATTACCAATCTCCAAAAGCAATGTCAGAGAGCAATACCCATAACTGCAGCAGAGCTTTGGTAGGACAGTAAGATCATGAAAAAAATGCTACTGAAGTACACGTGGATGAAAAGAAAATGACATGTGGCACTTCTGGTATGAGATAGCCCTATAGTATGTTTGTAGGGCCCAAAAATTTCTTTTAAGTTTGAAAAAGTGTGAGATATTTCAAAATGTGTACAAAAAAAAATAGAGTGAGATTAATCCCAGGCAGACAGAAGCAAGAGAAGGGAAAGAGTCATCAGATGTGTGAAGAGCCAATCCCACAGGAACAATGACAAAAGATGGAAAATTAACAAGTAAAATTGCTCATTGTTTGTGCAGGCTGCCTCTTGTAATTCAGTAGGAGTTATTATACTGCAAAATTCAAGGGTATAAAAATCCATTACAGCTCTTCTCTATACCCTGCTCTGAGGACTCTTTGTCTAAAAGAACTGTATTTTAATCTGTTTGCCAAATGTTTTTAATACAAAACTGTGCAGAGAATTTCAGGCTAGAAGGAAGGTTTGGTGCATTATTTCTACTGTTTAGTTCTTCACCTCTTGCACCTACACAGACGTAACAGGGCGCAGGAAGATAGCCCTTCCACATGAAGTGCTAATAAACTTTTAATAATAAAACATTTCTCCAGGCATCAAATCCTGTCCCTGCTGAGGATACTGGAGTTTTACCATTAACTTCAGTGGAACCGAGACACAGTCTCCAGCTATGTATTTCATATAAATTACATTGCTATTAGACTTGATTCCCAACAGAAATTACATTCATACAAGATCTAATACTCATGACATCCAAAACACATCCAAATATTTTCTTCTTGCATCACTCACACATGTGGATTTATTTTTGTCTTTAACTACAGCAATTAAGACAAATTATGGAGATTATTTTTTCTTCTTTTAGGCTTCCATCAGGAGTTTCCCTCTATTTTACAAGCTCTATTTTAAAGCTTTGTTCTTTCCAAGCTTGGCACCTACAAACACAAGCCCTGTTGCAGGAAGGTGCACTGAGGCCTGAGCTCACAGTTCTGTAGCTGCTCTGGAGAGGTTTGGCCTGGACCCTCCCTTCTTGGAGGAGGCTGAGCACATCCTCAGCTAGCTTGATACCAAAAAAAGCATTCTTTGTGCACAGAGCTGAAGTGCATAATAAATAATACCTCAGTTTGGCCTACATGCCAGGAAGGCTGGATTTCCCCTTCCCAATCTGCCTGCTTGCCTTGCCTGCTCTCCACTCACAGGAGTGTGGGGAAGCCAGAGCTCCAGCCAACATCAGTTTGCATTTCTGTCACGTAAAGCACACAAGTTCACCCAAATTCAACACAACAGCCAGGACTTGTCCGAGGTAATGGCCATCTTCACCACCTTCTGTCCAAGCCACTGACCAATGCACCCCGACTGCAGCATAAGAAACGTCTTGGACTCTGTGAAAACCAAACACAGGCTTTGGGAGCCCCAAGAGCATTTCTAGCCTCTCCTGACTCAGCTTCAAAGCTTATAGGCATTTTAAAATGTTTTTAATTGTGTGGAATGATAGGTCTATCCAACTGGAACAGCCAGGAACCATGACCAGGGTCTTCCAGGGTTGTGTCCCATCTCTCTGGTGCTGCCTGGTAAAGCACCAGCCCATCCAACTCGCAGCAGGCAGTGTTGGGCCAGATGTTTTTTTAACAGAGATTTTCTCATGAGTTGTTGCTTGTAGGTGAATCCTAACTGCTCCCTTCAGTTGCTCCTTTTACCATAAACCAAAACCTCTGGTCTGTTATAAAATATTCTGATTTTATATTCAAGACATTTGGAAATCCAGCACATTTTCACTCTCTGGAAAAGAGTAAATAAACAGCTCCCCAACAATGCAGAATTTAGCAATTTGCATATGAAATTAAATTTTCATATCACATGAAATCAAGTTTTATTCTTTATTTCTAAATTCCACTTTCCTCACCCTCCCAAAGTTCTCCCAAAGTCAGCCAAGACCATGTGCCAGATACCCACAATGGTGAATAATTATTCACCAAGCAACCCAGGGAAAGAAGGGAATCTGGCAGGGTTGCAGGACATTGTGGGAGGCTGTAGATACCAACAGCAGCTTTAAACAAGGTACCAAGTGCTACAAATGGTGAATTAATCTACATTAGTCTCCCTGCTTTACCAGCTAGACAGGTCATTTAAAGCTGTTGTATCTTCACACTACACTGCCGACAGCACTGGAGACATTTTCACAATTTATCCTGTAAAGCAGGACGTTCTAATTATTATTTCTTTGTCTTCTGCCTAGGGCTTTGCCCATCAGGTGATGGGAAATCAAGAGGACGTATGCAATGGTTATTCTTTCGTCTTCGTAGCTCTTAAACTGCTTCTCTAGCTTATGTCAATGCGTAAGTAATTGTGCCAATGTCTAAGTATTTATGTGCTTAACTAAAAAGAACATTAAAAAAAAAGAAAGAATGCTATTGCTTAGATGCCAACTAGAGATGCTGTAGTCTGCAGCCATTTTCCTGCTTTTTACAAGCAAAGGGCATTTCTTCTGATTTTAGATACCCTCCCCCACTCACCAACCCCATGTGCTCCCACAGCTGGCTCATGCTGTGGCTTCTGTCTTCTCAGAAACATTTGTTTTCTGTCACTCAACAAATTCCCCCTTATTCTGTGTCATGGACCTGGTTTATGCTAACGTGCAGACAGACACACTGCAGATGGATTTGCACTATCAGAACAGCCTTTTCCTCCCTCCGTTCCCTCTCAGCTCTCACAGTGGTGGCACTCGGTGGGACCTGGGGGCGAGCAGGACACCTCCTTTGCTGTCATAGCCCCTGGGCTGCGCACGCAGCAAACAAGAAAACAAATTGGCTTGGGAAGTTTCCTGCCCACACAGCTCAAAGACACCAAATGGGGCAACCTGCAGACTCCAACAAAAGTCAAATTCTTGTTTTCCCTCCTAAGGCCACTTTGCTCTCTCATGCGGGACACACCTTTTGTGCAATGTGCCCCTGGGGGCTGCAGTGATGGGTTAGCCAATTACACAGAGAGGAGAGGAATTTGATGAATGGATCATTTTTGGTGCACTCTGCACTTTTGACTCATAAATTCCACAGAAAACAAGGTAAATGGAGCATAACTTATTAATGAACAGAGCCCTAAATATCAAATGATCTGCTGTGAATCATCAGCAGGAATTGCAGAGCCTTCACATCATGTTGGTTATCACATGCTGCAGTGGTTCAGCGATGGACAAACTGCAGCCTGGTGTTAAGTTGTACAAGATAATCTAGGAAATAACATTCTGCTTTCTATAAAGCACGTTACAGAGAGGTGCTTGCCTGACCTTCAGACTGTGACCTCCAGAGACAGTGATCCTGCAAGCCTCACCTTGCATTGCAAGCCTGAAAGCACCATTAAGCCCATGATGAATTGTGAGCCTTGGGAAAGGCACATGAACCCTAAATCTCACCAGAAAGCTGGGGGAAATTCAGACAGCTCTGAAGAGGGATACCAATGAAGTTTCTGTGCAGTGAGATAACTTAGGAGCAACAGCTTTCTATCCTGCATCACTTCTACCCCTTCACTGATGGGTAAAAATGGACAATCCCACCAGGTTTGAAGGCCTACTGAGGTCCAGATTAAGCCTGAGGTCCAGATTAAGCCTAAAGAAAGACATTTGCTGTTCTGAGAGAGTGCCACAGGGCAAGAAAATGAAGAACCTTCAATTTCCACCTTTCTGAAAGTTGTTTGGGTTTTTTGAGAGTTGAGGAAACATGAAAGAAAGAAGGAAAGAACAAGGAAAATCATGCACCCAAGTACCTCTTCTCAAATTATTCCTATGAGCCTGAGGATCACTCGCAGAGGTAAGTGTGAGCACACATATGCTGACACACTGGCTGTTCACAGTCACAATGAAATACCTGGTCAGGGCATTTTCCTCATCACTGTTCTGGTTTGAATTAATGAGCTTGTTTCTATGCTTTTTAGTGTCCTTGTCTGTGGCAGGGAGGTTGGAACTCAGTGGTCTTTAAAGTCCCTTCCCAAATCACCCTATGATTCTTCTTTCACATTAACATCTCTGAATCTTCTGGAGTTAACTTTACTGCTGTTTTCCAATTTTCTTTCCTGCCTAATTTTTCCTTAAGTGTTTTCAAGCATTTGGGTACAAGTCTGCCTCCTGGCACTGAGCTGCAGTTACCTGTGTGCTGTGGAACTATCTTTAAAGGTTTTATTTTCACTTGTATTGACAGAAGCAGTAATGGTAAAGAGTGCCCACCACTTTCTAAAGGCCATTTCTCCCTGTATGTGTACAAATATGTCATCTTTCAACTGTCAGACCTCCAAATAGGCTTGAAGTGGGTTTCTCCTGCAAATGCACCACTTTTGGCAGGGATGGCATATCTGTACTCTCCTTCTTTCCTACGTTCGTGCACATCATCTTGTTCAAACAAACTGCCAAGATTTCAGCCAGCAGATAGCAATTAGTACATAAAAGCAAAATGAACCACCACAGCTGGATGGTGTGCCATAGGCAAAAAATGCAACAGAAAGCTACTTTAGCTGAAATTGGTATTTAAAACACATTTCTATAAGAAGGCTACAAAACCACCCTCTTATTGACTACCCGTAAGGCTTCAGCTGCACCTGCCAGGTAGAGCAATTTTCTAGAGACTATTAAGTAAAGCAAAGCCAGCTAAACAGATTATTGCAGTCTGACTGAAAAAGCAGCAAACTGATAAAAAATTTTCAACAGAAATAAGGAGTTTCTACCTGCAAGGTGTGAACTCCTGTCAAAGGGAGCTGGGAAGCATCTTCCTAAGTCAGAACACAGTTACTCAAACCTAAATATCCCCCTTACTGATAGTTACATGTTAGTAACTAATAATAAAAACCACAAAATAGAGGCCAGCACAAGGAATTCAGAGATTAGCAGCAATTAACTCAGTATAAAGAGACACTTTAATGCCTACCTTAGTGATTTTTATACAACACTGACCTCAGGCAGATCTCCCAGGAGATACTGTCACTGCTAAAAGAAAAAAGGTCCTGCTCATTTTGTCATTTTCAAGTGAATTTCTCACAGGGGCCTGAGATAATACACAGTGTTTCCTTAGCTAGCTTGGCAGAGGAGCAGGATTTGCTGCGAAGTCCCACTATTGATGTGCTGAAAGTGTTTTCTGCTGGAAACATAAAGGAGGCTAAAATTACTCATCTACTTGAATAACGTGTCCTGTTTACGTTGGTATCCCCTTGCACAACTGCCCCTGCCTTCGGCAGCATCACCTAACAGAAAGTAAAACGCTGTTAATGCATTAAATCAAACAGCAAGATTACATGGGCTGCCTCTCCAAGACAAAGCGTATTAACTACTGGTAAATTCCACTCCTCTTCAAAATTAGAATGAAAAAGTCACTAGCCAATACTTGCAGGAAACAAATTACATCCCTAGAGCTATCCAGTACCTGTGCTCTGTCCACAGAACCCACTGAGAGCCAAAGCCATGAGCAAGAAACTGGATGTCACGAGCAACTGCTCTGCTTACAGAGGGAAACAAAGACTCAGGGAGACAAAGTACTCCCAAGCCCAGACAAAACCCTCTTTTCATAATATCTGTTACCCTCAAATACATCCCTTCTCTCACACCTAAAGGAGATATATGCTTGTTCAGGAGTGGGGGAGGAGCAGGGGGGGAAGTGGGAGCCAGCATATCAAGAAGAAGATTAAAAAACCAACACCCCAAAACACAACTGGTCTTAGTGCAAGTAATCAGTCATCTTAAATATCTCTTTGGAGGTGCTGAATTATCAGAGATGGCACCAGGGACAATTTACCATTTCTCCTCATGTATTATTTTGGTGATTTCAGGAGCAGTCAGGTATGACAAGATACATCTCTCCGGTCTGCTCCAAGGATCACCTTCATACTTCATTTGCTAGATCATGTCTAAAACACTAAAATGCAGATTTCAATGGCAGCAGCAAATGCTACCTGGATAGATGTGGGCTGGTGAGAGCACTCCTAACATGGGAATATGGCATTCCTCTCCACTTTCCTTCAATACTGTCAAAGGCTTCACCACTCAACACAACAAACTTTGAAAAACAATATTACTTTTCTTCCCCTTTTTGTATATAGAATAATGGCTTTTCAACAAGCCCAATGGGAAACTGTGTTAATGTGTTTCCATGGGCAAAGCTTGAGAAGCCTGTAAATTGCCTTGCTTAATGGACTCAGGAGTTCAGCTATCCGTTCAGAAATTCCACACCGAATCAAATGGTTCAGTCCTCAGGAAGCACACACACACTTCTGCAGCTCTGCGGGTATCATCATTTATGTCTGTTGGATTTGAGGGAGAAAATGTCATTTGGAATGAAGGAGGACCTGCATCCACCACCCCTGTGGCAGAAAGGCACTGACAGCCTTTCTCACCCAGGGGACTGCGCAGATGCCCCCTCCTTCAGGGCTCCACACAATCTCAATCCAGAAACACCAGTAATCTAAAGGATCTGCAGGCACCCTCACCTGGCTCTAAATACACTGTAATGACCAACATCTTGAGCACTTTTTTAAACTATTAAGAAGAAAATCAACTCATTTAACTGTTTGCCCTGCCATGGGCAGTGAGTGCTCAGGACAAGGTGGAGGATGGACAGGGTTGTCCCTCGTCCTGTCCACATGCCATGCCATGAACTCCTGTGCCTGGCAAAGCCACTGCTGAGCCAAGGAGCCTGATGAGAACAGAAGTTGGGCTGGCTTGGGAGATGTGACCGCTGCAGAAGAGCAGTCCCTGGCATTAACACCTCTCACCACGCTGTGAGCTCTGTTTGCCCAGGAGGAGACAGCCCAGATGAGAGCTTGTCCTCAGCCCAGGCTGGCAGAGGGGAACAACCCTGGCCCCAGTCATCCCTGCTCCAGGCAGTATCCCTCACTCTTGTATGATGGGGATGAGCTGAGGGTGAAAATTTCAGTTTGCTGTATCTGCTTCGGGGTTCAGAGCGAAGCAGGGTCGAAAGGTAATGCTCTTCTCTCTATTAAAATGGTTTAAATCTGCTTTTATTTATTTATTTATTATACACAAAAGTTGAAGTGTAAGCCCATGGATAGTCATTGTGGCTGGGGCTGGCAGCCAGCTCAGGTCGGGATCTTCTCAGCTCTGTGCACACCAGAAGATGAGGGAATGAACTGGTTTCTGTAGGGGGCTGCTCCCCAGTCTCGTCCACTCCCTGCTTGTGCTGAGACATGAGGAGATTGAGCACCAGTCAGTGTATTTATCACACTGAGGGACAGCCAGGCGCACACCAGCCCCGATTCAGCCCAGCACATCCTGACTGTGACCACGCAAACAAATCCATGCGAGCAGCGCAGTCTCTCTGCATCCACGGGAGACAGGCTGCCTCAGCACCAAACATCCCCTGGCCCTCTCTCACCCCAAGCAGTGGGATCACTTTGGGAACCCTCAAAGAGTGCAAGAAAAACAAGGATATTTTGATCTGCACGCATGAATCCTCTCAGGAAAGGAGTATAAATAGAAGAAAGGGAAAAAAATAGGTGAGCTAGTGTCCTTTGCTGCTTTTGTAAACTATGAAATATATCAGAGAGCACACGTTCCAGGTCTGATTACTCCTGATTTACAGAAATGTGCAACCATGGGGACACACATATTATGATGATAATAAAATATACATATCTGCAGCTGGGACCTACAGCAGAACTAAAACATACTGAGAATACTCAAATCTTTTCCCTCCTGTGTACCTTAGCTGTTCAGAGGGATTTTTTTTTTCCACTCAGAATTAAAATGAAGGGAAAAAAACCCCACTTCTAGGATTAGATCCTAGAAAAACAGATTCCAGCTGGGAGCTCAAGCACCTGCAGAGAAGTATTTATAAATGAAAGGACTGACATGACTTTAAATACAGTGTTGTCAGAAACTTAATTATACAGTAGCAAGTCTCTAATTGGAAGTCACAGAGCAATATATTGGCTTTGTCATGTGATTTGATACTCTCCAAAATGCTTTCCCAGGGTTGTTTGTGTTATCTGTCTCAGGTTTGAACAGTAGTGTTTGTTTGCAGGCTGCGGTGGGATTAGCCCTATTTATCTTCGTGGGCTTTGTTTCCTCGAACACAGACTGAATTCACATGGATTTGTTTCAGTGCTCCAGGAAATCCTTGGCTTTGCTTTACCAGCCCAGAGACATGTTTGTGCTGGCTGAACCTAAGTATCTTGGGCACCTGAAACCCCATGGTCAAGTCAGCATGTGTATCCCATCAGCAAGAGGAGGTGAAAAAGACCACCCACCTGTGATGAATCAACTTGAAAGTTCTAGAACCTGTGTATTTCCACACTGAAAAAATAATTTCCCTAATTACATTTTTAAAGAATAGTTTATTTTAGTGTGTTATTATTTCAAACTGGAAATAAATACTTCTACAGAAAAGCTCTAAAGAAATTACTGAAGGAACTAAAAGTCCATCCTCAATGCCCTCCACATAGTCGCGTTTTCATTCAAGGGAATTTTGTAGATACAGTTACGCAACATCTTTCTCCTTCTTTGGAGTCTGTCTTGGCTCCTGGTCTGTCTAAAAACACACTTATTTCAGTTTCCAGATTTAATTCTTGCTTTAAACTGAGTGCGTATGATTTAAACATCAGTTGTGTTCCACCAACTTGTGTTTTCTCAATCCAGATATCCTTCTGGTGTCACTGACAAGTAGATAAAAATATTCCAGATGGGGACTTTCACATTTGAAAACAGTTCACTACATTCCTCTTCTCTGCCTCACATATATGTCTCTTCAGGGCCTCCCAATTATCATAGAATCACAAAGTGGTCTGGGTTGGAGGGGACCTTGAAACTCATCTCATTCCACCTTCCTGCCACAGGCAGAGACACCTTCCATTATCCAGGTTGCTCCAAGCCCCGTCCAACCCAGCCTTGAACAAACACTTCCAGGGATGGGACACAGCTTCTCTGGGCAGCAATTAATTGAAGGACAGACAAACTAACACTAATCACACCTATGGTTTTCTTGCATCACATCCTCTGACCGCTCAGCCTGATGCACCTCCTCAGAAGTCCTCCCACTGTTTCCCCTCCCATTTTCCCATCCTTCCCCTCCCCTCCTGCTCACCCCACTGCCAAGGTACCCCATGACCTCTCCAGTCCGGATCCAGCTGTTCTAGCTTAGCTCCCACTATTCCCCTAACACCTGGAGGCTGGTGTCTGCAACACCAAATTTGAAACAGGGAATTACAGAACTGTAATTACTCAAGCTGGAAGCTTCCAGCCCAACTGATTTGTCCTGTCATTTAAAAATCTACTTGTTTCCAAACACGGTGGGCAGAGATACAAACACGCAACCCTCTGGCAGGGGTCCAGGCAGCGCCGACGATGCTGTGCTGCTCACAGCATCACAAGTGAGATTTTCCACTGCTAAAAAAAGACAACAGTGAAATTGATATTACGTTTTAACCTAGGGGTCAGGAAAAGATGAGACAATATATTCACTCCACTTCAGATAGCCTGAAGGAATGTGACCTTTTCCCTATCATTTATAACCCAGAGGACTGAAATGAGCACCAAATCCAATTACGGTGTATTTTTATTTACCTAATCTACCAGCAGATGGCCTTTAATTTTATATTTTCTTAATTTTGGAGATCTGTTCAAGCAGAACTGGCAGCACAACTCACATCCCCCTCCCCGCAGGGAATGGTTTAATGACAGCTCCATGTAAGCTGCCACTTGGTTATTGCCTTCCTGGGCCTCTGCTCATCAGACCCTTCCCTTGTAATTAGATACATGTATTTTCTTTGTCTTCCTATTGGATTATGAGGCATTTAAGGCAGGTATCATCTTTTAGAGCTATGTTTGTACAGTATCTAACACAAGCAGAGGCTAACCCTTAGCTAGAGCTCCTAATCACCACGGAAATGATTAGGAAATAAAAATATTTCCTTTTCAAATGTAAATTGAAGACTCAGTTCTCAAGTACCAGGGATAACCAAAGGATAAATACCTCAAGTATAGTAAAAACTGAGTTAAAAAGGCAGATAATTTAAGCTGAACACAATATGCTTTCATAGCTTATGTATAAAATTAAATCATTGAGTGAAGCCATGCTCCTGTGTTGTGTCAGTTTTACTGACCACATGCCCATGGGAAGGCTCAAGATCATGGATCCAACTGAAAACTTTTGTTTCATTTTTTGCAATTCTTTAGGAACATTCTTGGATGGGATCCCCTGCCTTTCTCCAAGAGAAAATACTTGGTGCAGGCAAGGGTGGGTCAGAAACATCCCATCTGTCAGCTGCAGCATCTTCCAGCCGCTCAAGCCACCCATAATACCGTAGCCTGCATGGAATCATTGAGGCTGGAAAAGAACTTCAAGATGAAGCTGGACCTCCAGACACAGTGCAATAAATACCTTTCCCACTACCAGCACCTGCTGTGAGCCCAGGCTGACTCTAACAGCCACTGATGGGGAGACACATTCACCATCCAACCCTGTTCCGAGCCCAGCAGCTGCTCAGCTGCACTGCCGGGGATGAGCAAGGCCATCTTTTCCCTACTCCCCTGCCCAGTGGAGCCCATTCGAAATGAAGTACCTTCACAAGTAAAATACACAGACCTCAACAAATCCCTATTTGCATAAACCTGTGTTTTTGCTAACCACAACATGTAATATAAATTACTCGGAGACACTTTCCCTTTTCCTCTCCTTTTAGCAGAGCAAAACATGATTTACATTCTGTTTGTGGGTGAATCAAGTGAAATGCTTAATTATAAATAGCACTTGTAAATATAATCCTTTCAGCTGGAATATTTGTATAGTGAAATGAGCAAGACCTTAATAATGATTTCAGGTACAAAACCTAATTAGGCCTGTTTCTCACTCCAGCTCAGGCCCTGTGCAATGACTGGGTGTAAATCTGCATTTACTCAACAGAGCCATGAAACACCCGAGAACAAACCATGGGTAGGTGTGAGGTATCCAAGCTCCACTGGCTGCAGTGCTGCTGCAAGAATGAGCACCAGCTGAGGATCTACCCCCAACTAGATCCAAGTGGTCCCTAGCAAAAATGAAAATTATACCCATTAGTTTTATATATGGAGAGCTAAAATACACACTTTCTAAAGCCAAGTCTGCATATAGCAGATGAAATATGCATGTAACTTGCCACCAAGGTTATGGAAAGGTGGAGGAGAATGTTTATCAGCGTTGATAGGATTTCTTCCGCCAGATATATTTACTAGGATAGGGCATCTTCTACAGGAAGCAGCACACAAGATATTAATTTTATGCTTAGTCTAATTGCTCAGACATCCTGAGATGCTACCAAGTTGGAAAGCACTAACTGGCCAATCAAGCTGTATCCCTGAGGTCACCAAAACCTGCTAGATAGCAGGCAGGTCAACACCACACAGCCACTCGCTCACTCTTGCCCTCCCCAGTGGGACAGGGGAGAGAATCACCAAAAAACCCCAAAAAACAAAAGCACGCACACACACAAAAAAACCCCTCAAACAAACAAAAAACCCCCCAACAACCCCCCTAAAAACAAACAAAAAACCAAAACAAACAAACCAACCACGAAAAACACACTCCACAACAACCAAAGAACCCCATGCAGTGATGGAAGATGGCCAAGACAAGAAACATCTCAGGCTACAGCTGTGTAACCCAACTGGCCTGCGACTACAAACAGGTTTGTATCCTCCTGGCAACAAGTGCTGTTCTAACCTTCTCAAATCAGGGGGAGCAACTCCCTGAAGGCTCCTTTCCATCTCCTCTGTAAATGGCTTAACCATGAGCAGAAGGGAGAACCCCAGCCCTGACAACATTAATAAACTACAGGATTAACCCCTCTGTGATTAATGCCTTGGGAACATCTTCCTTAATTTTATAGGGAAATATTTTAGGCTCATACCTAAAGACTTGAGGTGTACATGTAGATGTTTGCACTGTGCTAAAGCTATAACATACTAAGCAGGACGTGAAAGAACATTGAAGATACACTGAATCAGATATACCTTGTGATTTCACAAGATCGAAGACCAGTTAAACCAAAGTCAAAACACAGCCAACCTTTACAGCAATACAAATTAACTCAGGGTCAGCTCTGGGTTCAGATGCACCAACACAGCTATTTAATCAAAGAGGGGTTTTCCCCAAAAAGCAGCCAGCAACAGCTTTGCACAAATTTTTGCCTCTAGCCCGTGGCTTACAAAAAGGAATGATGTACTCTCTTAAAGCCAGCCACCAAACTGAGTCTCATGAAGGAAAACAGATATTAGGGCTTGGGAGCTTTGCTGAAGCAGGGACTAATACCTGTCAGCTTGGACAAGCTTTAAACACCTCATAAAAGCACCCAGCAGCTTCAGATACAGATTTCTTCTTTAGAAAACAGAAAGAACTGGAGGCAGATACTATTAAAAAAAAAACCCAAACAAACAAAACCAACAGTTTCAGTTCGCTAAACCAATGTATTTGTTAAGTAGCCAGATAAGGATAGTAAAGGTAAACAAACAGAGAGACATATTGATGTGCTGATTTGTAAGGTAGGAAAAAATCTACCATGTAGCGATTACACAGTTGGTTAATTTTAGGGAGAAACCTCATCTTTTTATTAAAAAAAAAAATGCAATTATAACTTTGACATGAAACAACTTATCCCATACTTGGTATTTCTTTCTGTTTGTTGGTTTAAAGCCAAAAATTAATTTATCTTATTATTTATCACTATGTTTATTTTTGAAGAACATCTTTTTGTGCCTTCAAGCCACTTTACTCATTAGTTCTCTGGGGTTCATGTCCTATTTCATTATGTTTTAATCTTTATGGTTGTTAATTTGCATTTCATTTTCTGTTGTAGCAAAAAAATTACTAATGAAAAAGTGATTGTAAATATTAATACAAGTCAACTGATAATCATCCAAGAAAGCATTTTGCAGCAATAGCAATTACCTATGTTTCAGGAAGAAAGCAGCAATTCAAGTAGGTACAGAGAGAAAGCACTTCAAGTTGAGGGCACAGCACCTTCTTAGAAGTGGGGACTGGGCCATCACAGAACAGCACTTACAATTATCAACAACTTGCTTAAAAGAGACACTGCCTGGATCAAAAACAAGACCTATGGGGTAACCAGGTGTCTAAAGCTTATCAGAAATTGGGCTACATCCTCTCCACACCATCTGTCAAGTTTAAGCAACTTATAACTAATACCATGGTAACTAATACCACGGCCATGACACTGACCTACAAAAATTTAGAAAAGTGAAAACCAAGCCAAGAAATATCCTGCACCAGAAAAACCAACAAACCATGTACATCCAGGTTCACCCTTCTCTTTCACCCCGGCTCTTGGCATTGCACCACAGCAACTTCAGTTTTCACTCTGGGAGAGACACACTCAACTCAGAACAAGGGAAATCCTTTCAACTTACTCAGATCAGGACCATTGTTCTGCAGACTTTGAGCTTTGCTTTTGCTTCCCCAGGCCAGTTCCCCACCACGCTGCTCTGCAGGGACACTTCAACCACCAGCAGGAAAACATCTTCTGCATCTCCAGAAATGATGCCATAGCACCAGTGGATCATATTGTTCTGACAGTGGATAATTATCCTCGTTAGATAAATAAAAGGCAGGATTGTAAATACACCTTAGTTTTAACAGAAGAAAGCACTTAGTGACTCCTAATGTTTGAGCTGAGCCCCAGCTCTGCCTGGCTTGATCATTAACCTCCTGCAGGTGCTGCAGAGGAGTTAGAAGGGAAGAGGGCAGCAGAAGCTGCTCATTAAAAAAAGCTCCACAAAAGAGAAAAGGAAAGCTTGGGGACTGCGGTTTGAACTTGCCCCTTGTAACTCTGCTTGTTGGCCTCTGAGAAAGTCCCTGCTTTTTCCTGCAGAGAACCCCACAAACTGTATTTCCTGGATGGGGACTGTTCCACGTCCCCAGCACACAGCGATGGTATTGATAAAGAAACAGCCACGTGGAGTGGCGACAGCTGGGTTTTGAGCAGAGCCTTATAAAAGCTGGGTCCAGGCTTTCAGCTTCCGAGTGTTTGCAAGAGGATTGCTTCTAATCCCTTACACTTGTGACTCTGTAAAAGATCCACCAACTTGCAGCAAATTGCCCATCTAAAGGCATTTCTCCAAGCAGCTCCTGTCCATCTGTCACAGCAACCTGCCCTCCCAGACATGCTGCCTGCAGGCAAAGCATGACAGCTAGATGGGCTTAACACTCACAAAAAAATAAATGAGGCTCTTTTCTTCGTTATTTTCCTCTCCAGCTTCTCAGCTTTTCTGTGTTTCCACAACTGTTTTGGTAGGGACCAGCACTCCCCCCACTGACACAGGCCAGGGGAGCTCTGCAGCCACGGACCAAAGGAGCTATGATCAGGACAAAATGTCCCTACTAAACTTCTCAGGATCTTACAGGATTGATCCTTGCAATAAAAAATTGAGAGTTTAAACTAGAAAAACAGAGCCTTTCTTGGTGAGAGATCTGAGATAACTTATTTAATGATTAATTTAGTAAATCCTTGGAGGTGACATTTCAGATAAGCACAGTCCTGACAGAGTTCCCTCTCGCAGAATAGGAAACCATTTCACAGATATTTCAACATCAAACTTATTCTTTTAATTCCCCCTGCTCCCGTGACTGGGAGGAAAAGGGAGGGTGAAAGTGGGCAAGGAAGAAGTCCTGCTGTCCTGCAAAGCCACGGAGAAGGACAGAACTAGTGTGCTCTGCCAGTGGTGCAATCTCCCAAAGAACTGGAAAAAACAGGGTTGACCCAACAGGGACAAGAGCAACTTCCCATCAGAAAAACCTGTTATATCTTTAAAGGAATAAAGATTGACAGCCACACAGGGAAAACTGGCGCTAATGAATTCAAATAACGAAGCAACCAGGAATTAACTGGAATTTTGCAGCTGCAAATTTCCTGCTGAGCAAAGTCAGTCTCACATCTGCCAGCTTCCTACAGATAATATTCCCTACCTGCAAAACAGGATCTGTACCCACCACATCTTCCAGATGACCTGGCTTCCCCCAGTGCTTGTCCAGTGCTACAGCCTGTCCCAAGGTTTGTCACCCAGCTTCACTTCTACCAGCCTTGTCATGGGACAGCCCATCTGTGGGAAGACTCTCAGCAGCTTTAATGAATTTTCACATCCTTTAAAACAAATTCTCTTCTTCTTTCCGGAGGAGCTGAACAAACTCTCCTCTCACTAGACAAAGTATAGAGCAGCCTCTTTACAGTCACTTGAGTTTTGCTGTGGTTTAGAGTGATGTAGCAGGAAGCAGGGAGGCTTTAGCTGACGGATAAAGTTTGGCAGAGCTGTCCCAGATTCTGCAGCAGCTGCTCTGGTTCACGTATGAGAAAAACACACAAGAAAAAATTAATCAAAAAGGTAAATGTACCAAAAAAGATGAACCAAGAACTAAACAGAAGCACCCATCCAAGATTAAGGCAGCAAATAGTTCCATTCCTGCTTTATGACCTCTGACCTGAGACGTGTTAATTCCTGTTCTCCCCATTCCCAAACTCATTCAAGAAAACCTGGCACAAGGGATGATGCAGTAGTGCCACACACAGACACAACACTGAGCAGGAAGCCAAGGCCCTCTCTCTGACCAGCTTAAATGTTAAGCAAATGCACAATATCCATCTGGATCACACTCCTTTTTTCTTTCTTCCTGCCTTCCTCTCTTTTTTTCCTTCCTATTCAATCTATTTCCACAGATCCTGAAAGCCTTGGAAACAGCTTGGGTTTTTAAGCTGCTGACAGCAGTCCCAATCCTTCTTACCCCCATCCTTCCTTTGTTTCCTGCTGGACTCAAATCCATCCCTTACTGGCTGTTGTCACTTGTCTTGTTGTTGACTGCAGGCTCTCCAAGACGACTTTCCTGACCTTGTACTGGGCTTAGTGAAGTCCTGGATCATGACTAAGGCTTGCAACGCTATGGGAATCTCAACTAGATAGATTTCCGCAGACATAACTTCGGTGATAAAAAGCACCTGTTTTGTAGTCACCGTGAAATTCTCCTTTTTCACTCCTCACTGCTATGATACCCTCACAGTGCAGAATTA
Organism: Oriolus oriolus; assembly: GCA_013400235.1. NCBI lineage: Eukaryota > Metazoa > Chordata > Aves > Passeriformes > Corvidae > Oriolus > Oriolus oriolus. The sequence continues at coordinate 774,830 of VXBT01007841.1, forward strand.
TACCTCAGCAGTGGTTTTCTCTACTCAGGGTTAAAAGTGGTGCAGAAAATTGAATTCTCTTTGAACCCTCTTCCCTCTAAGCTGGTGGAATGATGACCATGATCCTCAGCAGATGGTGTGGTCACTGAGGTTGGTAGGAAGCAGCTGCAGTCCCTCCCCATCAATAACAGTCAAGCACATGGCTCGACTTTGGCTCCTGAAACAATCATTAGTAATGATCCATCAAAAAGTTTTTGATGAGTGAATGATAAAAGTAAACAGGACACGGTAATAATCAGGCTTTATTTATAGCCAGGTAAAACACCGTTGTTGTCAATTTTACAAAGTGACTTTGAAGGAACTTTCTAAAGGGGATATTGAGAATGTTTCCCCCCCACACCTGCAAACAACCATAACCATTATTGATAGCTTTTCTAGAATGGCAGGTACAGAGAAACAGAGACTGTTATTTTGTGTCAAAATTGGTTTATGGTGCCATAATTTTCCCTTGTTTAAGGCAGCACCACTCATTCACAACATTAAACAATGTGATTTATGTACTTTAGCAGAGCTTACTACATTTAAATGTTTTAGGCATTTCATTTTTACAACATACCTTGTTCCAATATAATCAATGTGCTTTTTTCTTGGGCTGTGATAGGAATGCAGTTTGTGTTTTATAGCAAAATCAATATAAGAATTAATGGGTGACGAACAAAGTAAATTGTAAAAAGTGCAGTGAGGTTGTGAGATCTCTTTCTCTGTATTGATTCCATTAGCATGAGGTTGCCCAGTTGTACACACTTTCATATTTGATAAGCAAGCAGCAGACCTCATATTCTGTGGAAGACAAAATGGGCAACGTTCAGCACTGGAATAACTATGCCAAAGTCATTGAGGTTAAAGCAAGAATGGAGATGAGCCAAGGTGTCTGCTGAAACACAATGAACTTCAGAGGCAGCAGCCATAAACATCAGATGGTCACAAATGGTGCCACTGACTTTTATTAAAGGCTGTGATACTTGAGAGGTGACATTCTTGGCTGTTTTATGCTGCTGGGTTATACGTCTTTTAATTAATTCCAAAAAATGATGACAGGAGAATGCTACTCCCAAGGTTTTTTTGCTACTAGATGAAAAGCAGTATTTTTTTAATAATGTATGCAACCTAGATTTCTTGTTAGAGACATAAGCAGAGAGGAGATGTAGCAAGCTACAAGCAGTGTAATCTGGAACAGATTTTTTCTTTCCTTTGACGTCTTTTCACTTCCGAATTTTAGTCTTACTCTTGACAAGGGTGCATGTGCTAGGGACTGGAAAGTCCTCCCTTGAAATACCTCTTGAGTGTATCTCCCCGCTGGGGACTCATAACAAGGCTCATTCCATGCTTTCCTATGAGCCAGGAGACAGAAAGCATCACAGCACCTTGTATCTGGGTGTTCCATGAGCAGACCAGCAGCACCCACAGCACAAGTGATGCCAAGCAAGGGATGGGTTCCCAGCCCCATCCCTCCTTTGGGTCCTGCTTTCCCTCTGCTCTCCATCGCCCGCAGCACAGGCATGCTCGTACCAGGGCTTCCACCTCTGTGAAATACAGCCTGCCCCCTGCAGTATTCATACTCACGGTTTGTCAAAAACTAATGTATTGGGATCAAACATCTTTCCAAGTGTCCAGTTGTCCTGGTTTCAAGTGAAGGAAAATTACTTCGATCCCAGCCAAGACCAGGACACCAGTTAACTCTGATCGTTACTTCCCACCCCAACTTGTATTTCTGTTTCACAATCTGTATCAACAAATTGCAGTGATGCCCTTCCACCCTGAAAAGCATCTATAATCATTCTTACCCCAAACAACAGATTAGATGCATCTGTTCATGTTGCTACATTACTTTTCAAAGCTGTGACCAAACAAACCAATTACTGTTCAAATCAGACTCTGGATACCTTCCATAACCAACAGTAAAGCATTCTGGGGTGCTATAGCATCTGTTCCTATTCTCATCTTCTGCCTTTCCTTTGGGAACATCCTTTTCATTTCCATAACCATCAACAGGTTTTAATAGAGCCCAGCAAACAGGTCCAAGAATGGCAGCCATGGCAAACATTTTCTGCAAGAATATTATCCTCCAAATGTTCAAAATCATCCTTACATGGCACCTTTTGTTCACTCTTTGTTGTGAAAGTCTGAAAGTTTATTGCTCTTTGGGATGTACTTGGAGCAAAATAATTTAATTATATTCTATTTCAAAACAAATTGTTGATACAGGCTCAAAGTGTCAGTAATTAGATAATTTCACAGTGCACATTCCATTATCACTGTCATACCTAATGACTGTTTATTTGAAGAGTCCTTCTAGCACTGCAGCTACCCCAGTACTAACTGAAATAATAGATGGTGTGATTGGGAAGGTTCACCCATTGCTCTCATATTTAAAGTAATGAGCTCTCCTACTCAAACACGGAGATTTAGATGGTAAGGAATAAAATGCTGGCCTTAATGGAATTGGTAATAAAGTACTCATTGGCTTCCCAAGGCTTAAATATAATCAGTTCCTTGCAAGTAAAGATGATTGGTGACATAAATTAAATATTAAATAAACAATTGTTACGAGCTCTATCCTGACTTCGAGTTTCAAGAAGGCGAATGTAGGAAGACCCTGTTTATTCCCTCATGGACCCCTTAACCCAATTAAAAGCATGTTCTACACACACCAAATCTGCATAACAGCCCCTACTGAAAAGCTCAAACCAACACCTTCAGATCTCTGTGAGTCCTGTCCATTCCCACGTGCCTGGAGATGGGGATAAAGTCCTTCAGCAGGGGATGGGAGCAGAAGTCTTCAACCACATGTACCACATCTCCCACCAATTCCAGCACCGGCAGGGAGAGGGTAAACCCTGGCACTGCTGCGGGAAGGGTGCTGATATCCCAACACAACCTTCTGCTAAGGGATACAGAGGGGCTGGGAAGGGGGTCCCATTCCCTCTTCTTGCTCCTGAGCTTTCCACCTACTGCAGTGTTAAAAGTCACTCAGATTTTGTGTCATTATGCCATAAACTTCCTCTGTGCCATTTCTGGAGCAAAGCACAGAAAAGTCTACAGCACTTTCTAATTTAATAGAAGTTGCATTTTTTATATTTTTCATTTTCTGGTTTACTGTTTTTAAGAGAGCAAGATATGCAGATAATGAAGATTTTTAAAATTTTTTCTGTTAAAATACTGCAAATTAACCATCTGTATTTTTGTCATACCTGATTTTGGTTCCTCTTCAAGCTGTTGATTTTAAATACTCAGAGCACTGCTTAAACCACACACAACCAAGCATAGTGATTGCCAGTCTCATAGCACAGGATCTTACAATTCTAATGTTATTCAACAAGATATGGACTAAATTTAGGCTCACTTAGCAATGCTGCTTTGAGGAAGCACCAGCTGAAGTATCTGTCAGTATGTGGTGATCTCAGCCCTGACCAGTTGGAGCTTTCAAAGGAAAGTACAAGCATCACTATGGGATGGATATGAAAGATGGTTTACTTTCAACAGCCTTAGCTTAGCAAAGTGTTGGGGAAATAGAATTATCTATTTTAAAAAAAGGTCCTGTTCTATTGCTGAAGTGGTGCATTACATCTGGAAATTAGAGGGAGCTCCATGAAAAGCTTTATTTTGAGCCCACTTATCCTAATGGAGTAGGAGCCAAGGTCTTTATGCTAAATAGAGTGATTCAAGAAATGTGTTACTGCTTATTAAGAGTGAGATGCCTTTAATGACCACAAAGAAACACAGGCAAGGAAAACACACTCCATTTTCAGACATAGTTCTTCAAAATGCATTAGGAGGTGTTTATGCTCAACAGTACAACATTTATCCTTTTTATTTTAACTTAGGTATTCATTTAAGCAACAGAGCTAATTTGCTTATATTTCTGGTCAGCAAAATAATCTAATGCCAGGTCCTAGTGACATGGGGGACAGAGGCTCGACTCCTTAATACAGGGACAACTGCTCTCCCAACACAACCTCAGCATCACAGCATGTTAAGAAATGCCCTTGCATTTCCAGTGGCTTTTGGTTTTGTTTTGGTTTGCTGCGTTTGCTGCAGCCAGCCCCTCTTAGATGCCAGCTAATAACCTACACATCAGCAAAAATGAATAATAACCAGATTCACTCTGGTTTTACCTGAGCCAAATTTTCCTTCACCACTTATTGGTGCAGCACTTTGAGAAATTTAATATCTGAGCCTTCATCTTGTGATCAAATTCAGGTGAGGCTGGTCCAGGGATTCAAAAGGGCTTGGGCAGGAGGTGATGAAGGAAGGTAGAAAATACACTCTCATAACTCATTTGCATTAAAAAAATAGTCCTGTAAAGGAAAAGGAATCAAAATATAAAATACACAAAGGATGGTTACAATAACAGCTATCTGAATATGCAGGATATCTCTGCAGCCTCTTTTTCCCTTAAAGTGAGTAAAGAAACTGTCAGATAATGGCCAAATAAATCAGTCAGTATTATCAGCCACAGCTGCTGCCCATGCCTGTGAAGTGCAGCATAAGCTCTGCTCCAAGACTTAGGAAGCACTCCAAAATTCAGATTATTCTCCACGAGGCATGCTGAGGTCTGGATACCATATTTCACTTTTTAATTAAAATATATTTTTCACTCCAGATCTACATACGGAAAAACAACATAAAAGTAATTGAGACTTCACATTTCACATGTCAGATCATGATAGCTTTTCTTATTCACTGGCATGCCAAATAAGTACTTATAGCAAGATTCACCATCAAAAGCAAGCACCCTCCTTTCCAAGGATGACGGAATCAGGCTTAGATAAAATAGGAACCAGCTCATGCTCAAAATGAATCCTGGTGTCAGGCTCCTGCACCTTTGCAAAATCCTTCATCTCTCTAAAACCTGCCATACTTCATTATAATACATGGAGAAATGCAACAGCTTCTCCAGGCATTTCACAAAAATTACTTACCAAAGCAGACAGTATTCAGAAATTAATGCCTTTAGTACCAATAAGCAGGACTGAGCCATATATTGTAGGCTGTAATTTCAAGGTCTCATTTATACCTCCTGGGTATCAAGTATTTTGTTGCAGCCTTTTTGTGGGAAGCTTTTATTTCTAGGGCTTCCGTGCCACTAATGTACTGTTAGAAGGAAAAGCATAAAAAGGAAAGAAAAGAATTTTCTGCACTTGGAAGGCACTGCAGGTCAGAAGGGATATGAAAACACGGAACAGGCTGAGAGAGCTGGGGCTGTTCAGCCTGGAGAAGAGAAGGCTCCAGGGAGACCTCAGAGCCCCTTCCAGTGCCTAAACAGGTTCCAAGAAAGCTGGAGAGGGACTTTGCACAAGCGACTGGAGTGACAGGACAAGGGACAATGGCTTCACACTGACAGAGGACAGGGTTAGATTGGGTATTAGAAAGAAATTCTTCACTGTGAGGCCCTGGCACAGGTTACCCAGAGAAGCTGTGGCTGCCCCATCCCCGGAAGGCCAGGCTGGATGGAGCTCTCAGCAACCTGGTCTAGTGGAAGGTGTCCCTGCCCTTGGCAGAGAGGTGGAACTGGATGAGATGATCTTTAAGGTGCCTTCCAACCCAAACCATTCTGTGACATTGTAGCAGTGGGCTGCTTGCAGATGGTGGGTGCCGCTACCTTCCAGAAGCGTCTCCTCTAGGAAGCCGCTCGGCAGGGCCAACACACTCACACACACAAACGCACACACCGCGTAGCTGCAAAACTGGCCAACGGTGGAGAGGCGAGAAGGGTCTTCATACCGGGTTCCACAGGAGAGGTTTATTCCAGCCACACATGTGAAGGTGTCCACGGATGAAGACAGCAAATATGGGAGGATCTACGTTTATATACTGATCATTAGGAACAAATGATCTGAGGGCACCGGGGCGGTACACAGGTGGAGCTTGGGTATGGGAGCCATTGGGGAAACTCTGAGGGAGTGGCAAGGGAACAAGGGCCAATGGGGGAAGGGAGAACTTTCTAGGGTAGGGACAAATAAGGTAACAAGGGGCGGGGAGGCCAACGGGCCTACCGGGTATAAGAGACAGTCCGAAAATCCCTCATCTGCCTCACAATCATCGACTAAGACAGAGACTGAAAACCCTAAAAACCCCAAAAGGAAAAGAGAACTTTTGCACAGGAGTCCTGGCCTGGCTGAGGTGGGATGTTTGCCAAGTGTTGCCTGCAGGTGTGCCTGCTGAGGACTGGTAAATTAGTGCAGGTCGTGGTGTACCGTTCGTGCTGCCTAGGTGGGAAGAACACT